>NW_024121255.1:7968606-8032566 GCF_016745375.1 Pimephales promelas
AAATTATGTAATTTAATTTCCATTTTGCACCAAACGTTGCTAGAATGGTAATGTATAATGTAAATTTAAATGCAAAATGCAATGCCGTTTTACATATTGCATTGTCATTTTGCATATTACATTTCAAATTGAATATTACTATACATATGTTTCCATATTTTTGTTCATCCTTCAAAGATTATCCTAAAACTAAATAGTTGAAATATTGGAAAACACTGATTTAAAAAAAAAAAAAAAGTTTATTGGCTATTTTCACTCCTTTAATATACATTTTTCACTCCTTTTGTTTTTTATTTTATTTTAAGACGTTATAAATAATAATAACTAAAGTTAATTTCTTAGTTAGTTTAAGATTAGTTAAAATCTACACCCTAAATTAAGCTTAGTGCTTTATTGTGAGCCACAGTGCTACCTGATTTTTTTTTTTTTTTTTTTTTTTTCACTCAGTGGTTCCGGTGATGCTGCCCTCAAATTTTAGTCTGGAGCCCTGTGACAGGGGTTCCGTGGAGTCATTAAAAGTCATGAAATGTCTTAAATTTATTGATAAGAATTTTAGGCCATAAAAAGTCATAAAAATGTCCGGATTTTCCATACAAGTTCATAAATGACATTTAGATTAGACCTCTTAAATTGATATGCTCATACATTTTTTCTCTATAAAACGATATCAAGCGTTCGATAAATGTTTGATAATATTTATGTGCCAAAAGCAGAACGAAACTCTTTTGAACTGCGCGCGCCTCACGGACTTTATCCGCTCGTCTGTTTATCCGCTAAACAGCCGGCATTTACGAAGTAAAAAGAAATCGCTAGTTTATACCACTAACAAGGCTCAAAATAGCCCCACACTCACACAGTAACATAATGAGGGTCCATCCATGCAAAATGAAGCATTGAGAACTTTGTAAGTGTACAGACCGTTTAATAAGAAGATACATAATAAAGACAGTTCACTTCGTGTATACAGACAGGAGCCATCTTAGAAAATAGTCTCGATAAGTCGATCCCCGAATGCTGTTCATACAGTTGAGAAGTTCGCTGAACTTCATACAGTTCAGCTCACTCAGCACGTCGTTCGTGGTTTGACTTGTCGTGACTGTTTTTCAAAGATGGCGCCGCCTGTATACACAAAGTGAACTGTCTTTATAAAGTATCTTCTTATTAAAAGATCTCACTTACAAAGTTCTCAATGCTTCGTTCTGCATGTAAGGACCCTCATTATGTTACTGTGTGAGTGTGGGGCTATTTTGAGCCTTGTTAGTGGTATAAACTAGCGATTTCTTTTTACTTTGTAAATGTCCCCAGTACTAGCATTATACGCTAAACAGTTTTTAGAGATAAAACTCTATACATTTGATTATCATGAAAACAAATCTCAGAGAATGGTTGACTAGGTACTGATGTTTTATTAGACCAAAGGTTCATTTTGCACCGGAGTTTTCCTTTAAAATTTTCAGTTAGGGACTACAGCGCTCCTAGTAAAAAAAAGTTAGTCTGGAGCCCTGTATAAGCTTAAAGTCCCCGTGAAATCAAAATTGAACCTATTTACTTTGTTAGCGCATATTACTAGTCTTGTGGTGAACAATTAATCCGTGCAAGTGAATATATATTAAAAAAATGTTTTACCTTAGTAATCTTTAATCAAAATCTGAAAAGTTACTTCGGGTCTGGAACGGTTTCTTTTTCTGATGACGTAGGTTTCACAGCTTGGGTGGGGAAACGCTTAACCACTCCCCTCAAACCGTTAGTTTGCTATGAGCGAGAGATGGAGAGGAGGAGCGCTAGAGTAAAACCCTGCCCTCTGTTCAATATTCCGTTTCACTTGGAAATACGTCACAGCACTGGAGAAAAATCGTTTGCAGCTTCCGGTTCACGGGGACTTTAACTACTTCAGGGTGGAGCCGCCATTCCCCGGGCCTCAGCCCCTGCCTAGACAGGATATTTGCTCCCACATTATCAACCTCAGGAATGTAAATAGATCTAACAGAGAGAAATGTATCCCTTGGACCATTGAAGAATCTGATGCGCCAGTCTAGAAAGAGGGCATGATCTCAGACCTCCTTGGCGGATGATATAAGAGACAACCGACAATTGTCTGTCCTAATAAGAACATGATGGCCTCTGAGGTCTACAAGGAAGTGCCTCAGGTCAAAGAATACAGCAAACATCTCCAAGCGATTAATGTGCCCTGAGAGATGATGATCCTTCCGAGTACCTCGGGTGTAACGGGCCTCCATAACCGCACCCCAGTCCATGAGGGACGCATCCGTAGTCAGAGTCTTTCTCTGACATGGTGCTCCCAAAGCTGGGCCGTGAGACAGGAACCATCGTTTCTTCCACATGACGAGAGCACGATGGCATCTGCATGTAACTCTGATCATGTGAAAGGGGTTCCCTAGTGGAGAAAACCCCTTAGTCCTGAGCCATCACTGCAAGGCCCTCATAAGGAGCAGACCAAAACGCACTACTATGGAAGCTGCAGCCATGAGGCTCAAAACCATTTGAAAGTGTTTGACAGTGATGGCCTGCCCTAACCTAATACTCATTACATTTACATTTAGTCTTTTAGCCGATGCTTTTATCCAAAGCAACTTACTTACTCTTCATCGTGGTTTAGATGGTATTAATACGAGCAGGAGACACCCCCTTAGCAAAGAGGGTTGCCCTCAGAGGCCTGCGCATCGCGTCAGGGCCTCTTAGCCGAAGCCTTCCTTGCCTGAATAATAGTCCTCAAATCTGTCTTCGGTTTGGAAGACTTCGGCCTAGCATGTTGCCTTTGGCTCCAGGCCTTTTGCGGGGGAGCACGAGAGGCTACACTCTCCTTCTGCCTCAGCACGTGCGAGGAGCTGGCGGCGGTCTCCTGGGACTGCCCCCTGGTAGCAGACCCACAAAACCTGGAACAACGACGGGGGATAAGTTATTGACACTGTCGCCGAAAAGGCCAGAAGGCATTGTTGTGGCAGATTTCCAGTCCCAATTCAAATCATCAAAGTCTGGTTCAGGTCTTGAAGAAATTGCTCAGAGTCAAGGTTTCAGGTCTCAGAAGAAGTAACTTTATTGAGCAGTTCAATAAAGTGAGATGCCAGCTGGCCATCTGATCTTACAATGGTCTGCACACATTCTTATACCTTGTAGTACCCAATTAGCGCTTGAATCGTTATCATTTCTCTCTTTGCTCCTCATTTTTACTCCTCCCAGATTAAAAACACCTGCATCATCATTTTATTGGGGCAACCTTCTTTGCGCATGCGTATCATTTATTTAAAAAAAAATGGACATCTGTATTAGTGTCTTTTTACACAATGGGCTCCTTGTTTCAGTACGCTTTTCCCAGTGGTACATTGTTACATTGTATACAATCTGTTTCTCTCCCAGTGCCTCCCAACACCTGCATCTGTGCTACAAGTGTTTTTTGGGTACTTTTCCAATCTCTCGTCCCTGTCCTCATGTGCCCTATGACCCTAGTTTTTTTCTGCTTGGCATTACATCACATGCACGCAACTTTCACATGTACAGCACGCTTCTTTCACATGTACATAGGACAAGCAGAATTCTCCAACAGCATCGAGAAGACAAGCCCTGTCCTTGTCCCTAATGCCTGACAGATACAGCTGCAATTGTCCCTTCGTGGCTACCAGTGCTGCTATGAAGCTGCCGATGGCACGTGCCGTCTCCTTGGTAGCACGGAGAGACAAGTTGAAAGGGAACTGCTATAGCCTATTAACAAAAATACTGTACTTATATGAAATTACTCCTTTAATACATTTAATGTCTACATTAATAATAAAATAAATTTAGATTTGAATATGACACATTTCTGCCACAACCCCATGGTTTCAGTTAGTGTTAATGTTGGATGAAAGGGAACTGCTATAGCCTACTAACAAAAATACTGTAATTATATTAAATTACTCCTTTAATACATTCAATGTCTACATTAATAATAAAATAAAATTTGATTTGAATATCCCACATTTCTGCCACAATCAGTTAGTGTTTCAGTTAGTGTTAATGTTGGCAACTTACAATTTTAGCTCAATGTTTCTCCTGTTTTCTGTGTCAGTGTTGTTAGGAATGTTAGCACTGTTTCATCTGGCTTCAAACTAGTTAAACCACTAAGCATTTGATTAATGGTTTGTATGGGAGAACACACAGTGCTGTTCAGTGGTCATGTGAGCAGGACGATCAGGGAGTAAAAGCATATGTTCTTAGCTCACGCTGAGTCGAGCTGATAAATGTTCAGTTTAGTGCACGGTTCAAATGGGCAGCCCTGTCTTGTTAAGCTTTTGGCACTTTTGCTGTGTACTGTTTCTCATACATAACAGAAATGGCAGGGCTTATCTGTTATTGATAAGAATATGCATAGAGCACAAACATTATTTTGAGCACTTATGGAACTTTTTTTTTTCTCCCCCCCAGATACCTCTCTAGCGTAAGTCACCTGATCTTGGATGAAATTCATGAGAGGAGTCTTCAGTCTGATGTTCTTCTCACCATAGTGAAGGACCTGTTAATTGCTCGAAAGGACCTAAAAGTAGTCCTCATGAGTGCGACACTTAACGCTGAGAAATTCAGCAAGTATTTCAGTAAGAGAATTAACATAACTTTAAGATCATGAACTGTGGGAATCCAACCATTCAATAAGGATCAGACACATAACTATGGTAGTCACTGAAGATTGCATGTTCTTTCTCTTATAGATAATTGTCCCATGATCCATATTCCTGGATACACATACCCAGTGAAAGAGTTTTTACTGGAGGATGTGGTAGAATTGCTTAGGTGAGCTCATTTACAATTTCTTTTGTGATATATTTACAAAATGCAATAGTATTTCTTAAGTTTGGGGTCAGTAAACCAATGTAAGAAATGGATACATTCACTGCTCTTGCTAAGGATACATTAAAGTGAGAAAAAATGACATTAATTTATAATGTTACAAAATATTTTTATTTCAAATAAATGCATAAAAAACGTTCTATTCGTCAAAGAATCCAAAAAATTATTACTGTTTCCACAAAAATAAGTGTTAAAATATATATATATATATATATATATATTCATCAAAGAATATAAGAAATATTATTGTTTCCACAAAAATACTTTTTACACAACAGTTTTTAGCATTAATAATAATAATAATAATAATAATCAAAAATGTTTCATGAACACCTACATCAACATATTAGAATGATTTTTGATGGATCATGTGACACTGATGACTGCTGAAAATTCAGCTTTTCCATCACAGAAATAATTTACATTTAAATGAAAAAAACCCTTTTATTGACACCAGCCTCAGGAAACGACTCTTTTTTTCAAAGTGGGGAACTATGACGTCAAAGAGGATAAAACACCACCCCCACAGAAGATCAACTTCTACTTCAACACGGCCGGATTAGCCCGGTCCACTGATTCGCGCATTACACGCATAGCTCAATAACATAGGCCTACCTCGTGATGACAAACCGGATCGAGCTACCGAGACGTTCCAGCTGATGAGTGTAAAACCATCTGTTTGCTTGATTTCACTGAGGATTGGTTTGTAAACAAGACTGGATTGTAAACAAGACAGTGCTGTGCCGTCTATATTGTATCTGACAGGAATGGTGCAACACACGGACTCTGGGTCGAACATGTATGGGCGAATCATTCCGGTTGCCATTTTACAACATATTACATACATATAACGTTTTCACGTATACAACGTTGTCAAAACAATTTTCCCCACGTACACTGACGAGGTGAGTTGAAAGTCATTATAATATGCAAAACTGTGATCCACTCACAACAGTGGGCGTTTACTTCCAAGTCTTCAGTGTGAGACGCCCATAAAAATCGAGCGTTTCTATGCTGGGTTCAAAACTAGGGTAGAAATAGCTTATTAGTTATTCATTTTGATGTTTTTGAATGCAAAAAACTAGCGAACGTCATAAGTTCACTTCAGACAACAATAAAATAAAATGTGAAAAACCAGTTCATGACCCCTTTAAGGCGAGACACTACAGTTGAATAGGGTAAAAAATAAATAAAAGTAATAAAATAAATATAAATAATAGATATCACCATGAAACTTTCTCAGTTGATTACTTGCACAAGATTTGCAAAACAAATGTATTATAAGTTTTTGAAATATGCATGTTTAATTATGCAAATTAGCCATTGCCTCATTAAATATGCACAATTTTGCATATATTTTCGGTATATGATAAAGCCAGGTGCAAAATTCTTTTTTCATTTTATTTAAACACAAGATAAAAAAAAAGTTCAGAGGGATTTCAGGATATATGCTTTCATTACCTTGGAAATTAAAATATACTGTCCATAGCCTTAAAAAAACAACAATTTTCGACATATTTTTTTTTTAATTAAAATGTCGCATAAATCAGGCCAGGAAAATATCTTCAGAATACTGTTAAGTGTATAACTGGAAAGTTTAGTGAACATAGGTGCTACATAGGCTGAGATATTTGTACAGGAGAATGAAAAAAACCTCACTTTGAGAAAAAGGCATTTAAGAATTTAAGTAGGGAATTTAATACATTTCTATTGGGAAGAAGTGCTTAAAAACATAATAAATGCTCAGGCCTTTAGTAATAATAAGATATAATATTTCAAGCTCATGAAAACTAAACTGATTATTTAATAACATGGCAGGAATAAAGGCCTACAACTGCAGTACCTCAATGAATTAACATTGGCAGAGTACACCACGTAATGCGTCTGAGTGAATCACATTAGCAGAAACCAGCATTAGCCAATGAGATTTTGTCAATAGCTTTAAATCACCCTTTGGACATGGCCGATTGGTTACTAATAGAAAGGAAATGCCCATATTTGGGTTACATAGCATTGTGCAGGAGATTCAGAGCTTTACAATGATACCGGTCATGACTGACTTCAGTAAACAGATGGAACTTGGCATGTCCATGTCCCCATGTCTTTCTTTCCTCAGTGGAAGCGAAAATATTTTTTTAGAGGAAAATATTTCTGGATTTTTCTTCGAGTGGTAAATGGACTGCATTTACAGTGGGACCAAAAAGTATTTAGTCAGCCACTGATTGTGAAAGTTCTCCTACTTAGAATAATGAGAGAGATCTGTAATTTTCATCATAGGTACACTTCAAATATGAGAGACAAAATGAGAAAAAAAAATCCAGGAAATCACATTGTAGGATTTTTAAAGAATGTATTTATAAATTATGGTGGAAAATAAGTATTTGGTCACCCACAAACCAGCAAGATTTCTGGCTCTCACTGACCTGTAACAACTTCTTTAAGAAGCTTTTCTGTCCTCCGCTCGGTATTATTGGCACCTGTTTGAACCCGTTATCTGTATAAAAGACACCTGTCCACAGCCTCAGTCAAGAAAATTGTAGACCTGCACCAGGCTGGGAAGAGTGAATCTACAATAGGCAAGCAGCTTCCAAATCAACTGTGGGAGCAATTGTAAGAAAATGGAAGACATACAAGACCACTCATAATCTTCCTCGATCTGGGGCTCCATGCAAGATCTCATCCTGTGGGGTCATCATGAGAACGGTGAGCAAAAATTCCAGAAATACACGGGGGGACCTGATGAATGACCTGCAGAGAGCTGGGACAAAAGTAACAAAGGCTACCATAAGTAACACACTACACTGAGGGGGACTCAAATCCTGCAGTGCCAGGCGTGTCCCCCTGCTTAAGCCAGTACATGTCCAGGCCCATCTGAAGTTTGCTAGAGAGCATATGGATGATCCAGAAGAGGAATGGGAGAATATCATGTGGTCAGATGAAACCAAAATAGAACTTTTTGGTAAAAACTCAACTCGTCGTGTTTGGAGGAAGAAGAATGCAGAGTTGCGTCCCAAGAACACCATACTTACTCTGAAGCATGGGGGAGGAAACATCATGCTTTGGGGCTGTTTTTCTGCAAAGGGGACAGAAAAACTGATCCGTGTTGAGGGAAGAATGAACGGGGGCATGTATCGTGAGATTTTAAGCCAAAACCTCCTTCCATCAGTGAGAGCCTTGAAGATGAAACGTGGCTGGGTCTTCCAGCATGACAATGATCACAAACACACCGCCCCAGCAACGAAGGAGTGGCTCCGTAAAAAGCAGTTCAAGGTCCTGGAGTGGTCTAGCCAGTCTCCAGACCTCAACCCCATAGAAAATTTGTGGAGGGAGTTGAAAGTCTGTGTTGCCCAGCGACAGCCCCGAAACATCACTGTTCTAGAGGAGATCTGCACGGAGGAATGGGCCAAAATACCAGCTACGGTGTATGCAAACCTGGTGAAGACTTACAGGAAACGTTTGACCTCTGTCATTGCCAACAGAGGTTACGTTACAAAGTATTGAGTTGAACTTTTGCTATTGACCAAATACTTATCTTTCACCATAATTTACAAATAATTTCTTTAAGAATCCTACAATGTGATTTCCTGGATTTTTTTTTTTTTTCATTTTGTCTCTCATAGTTGAAGTGTACCTATGATGAAAATTACAGACCTCTCTCATCATTCTAAAGTAGGAGAACTTTCACAATCAGTGGCTGACTAAATACTTTTGGCCCCATTCTATATAGCACTTTATCAGACCCAATGGCCACCAAAGTGCTTTACATATTGCCTCACATTCACCCATTCACGCACTCATTCATACACTGATGGTGGTGTTAGCCATGCAAGGTGCCATCCAGCTCGTCGGGAGCAGCTGGGGTTAGCGAGGTGTGACGAGGGATTGAACCACCAACCTTCCAGTTTGTAGACAACCTACATGAACCACTGCTGCCCAGAAAAATCCAGAAATGTTTTCCTCAAAAAAAAATTTAATTTAAAAAAATAATAATAATAATTTTCTCTTCCACTGAGGAAGGGTAGACATGGATATCTTGGATGGCATTGGGGTGAGTAAATTATTAAGAAATTTTCTTTTTGAGGTGAACTAATTCTTTAAGCAGCTCTGTTCTTTACAGTTCATCAGTTCACACATTTACTAATCACAGCTTTTTGAATTACTATGGGAGATTAACTGATTACACACTTGTAATTTTTCAGAGATCTATTCCTATTTCTTTTTATTTTATAGTGGTTTTAACTCCATTTGAGAATTTCCCACATGAAATGGCACAATGGCTACAATATATGCAGGAAAGAAGTTGACGGACTGAATGCTGGGTGTGTCTTCTAACTTTGTTTCATAGATTCCAGCCAAAGCAACATGACCGAAGACCTCGCTATAAGAGAGGGTTTATGCATGGACAGAATGCACGGCCAGAGAAAGAGCAGAAAGAGGCAGAATACCATGAAAGCTGGCCCTGTTACGCCCGTACGCTCAGAGATCGGTCAGTATTTTTTGAAAAACAACTCGGTAATAAATCAATTCCCATATTGAATGCAACCTCAAACTTTGATGTTCAAACGCATTAAAGTAAATGCAAACTATTTAACGAATTGCCTCATTTTATTGCCTTGAGTTATTTAGTGCCGTTTGACAATACAGCTTTGGGGGGGGGGGGGGGCTGAAATTAGGCATTGTTTATGTTTTTTCTTGCAGCTGTTAAAGTGAATTTTTGAAGTATAAATATTTAGCAGCGCTTGTGTTGAGTCACTGAGATGTGCTGTAGCATGACCTGTCTGCTGTCTGTGATTGGCAGGTACTCAGACAGCACCATTGACACGCTTCAGATGATGGATGATGATGAGAAGATCAATCTGGAGCTCATCGTAGGATTGATCCGACACATCGTAATGAAAGAGGATGTGAGTGCCTTCCTTGTAAGCCTGGCTGTTATTTTTGTGTGTTTGAGTGTGTGTCCAAGTGACTTGGCTAAATCAGGGCCAGATGGTGAGCCACGAGTAAAGCAGAAACATGTTGGCATTAAACTTGTGTTAATGAAACTACTTAACAGACTCTCCTCTCCCAATACCACATTCATATCCTGTTCATATTACTACGAGTTCATACTCTACATGGATACAATTAGTCTGAATTCTTAAATATGAGAAATATGATTATCTTATAAAAAACTACTTTTATACCCCTTAAATGGCTCATATTATTTTTTTTCCACCGAGGTAGTGTTAATTTTACCAGCCATTTTTAAATTTAGTTTCAGTTTTAGTCCAGTTTCAGCATCGCTTGTTAGTTTTTATCACATTTAGTCGACATCATCCCATTTTTATTTAGTCTAGTTTTAGTCGACTATAAGTCGAGCATTTTAGTCTTTATTTTAGTCCAAGAAAACATAATTTTAATCGTAGTCAAAAAAAACTGTCAACATTTTAGTCTAGTTTTAGTCAGGACATCATTTTAACCTTTTACTTTGTTGTCAGCAGATAATATTAAACATTTCCTAAAATTATTTCACATTTCAACATTTTCTTTCATCTTTTTGATAAAAAACACAATTTTAAGGAACACATGCAGACATGGAAGATGTACTGACAATATTTTCATATTTATTTTGAACATTGTTAAGGTTCAAAGACACAAACACAAATGCTTGCATTAAAACAAATAAAATACACCTGACAAAGGAAACAAATAAATAAAATAAAGTGTATTATGAACTTAACACAAGTGCTGGCTGTTTAAAGCTAGTTCACATAGAATTAAAAAATAAATAGATTTGAGGTCAATGTTGTGAAAAAAAAAAAAAAAAAAACTCCAACTGATACAACAAAAGTGCTTTCCTGCCAGCTAGTTCACATGGTATATAAAGGTAGTATTAAGGTGAAACAAGGCATAGCTTGCTAGAACGTATGAAATCTTTTTAAAGCGTCTGTCTGCTTTAATCAAATTTAACTGAAACTATAGTTGCCCGGCCAGTATAACATATCTAAGTTAGCATAAATTTAACTTCACATACAATTCTATCAACAAGTGGCTACGGTCGCTACGTGCTAAAAAGCTAACGTAACATAGCCAGCCTGGATACTAAATGCTATTAGCCATCATTAGTTAGTTTATCATTGTAACAAAATGTGTCCATATATCACGTCTCTTCTTTCTCACGAGCCCCGTGCAAAGCATGTTTTACTTTTAACCTGTCGCCGCCGCCTCACCGTGAATCCAGCTCCTGTCTGCTCCGTGTTGTGTAGGCTACTCTGACTGACTGTGCCCGCCCGCTCCAGGTTTGAAAGTGGGTGTGTGGCGGAAGAGCTGACGAGGAGGAGGCGGAGGAGGAGACAGTATTTGACAAAACCATATCATATAATAATATGTAATTTTCGTCTCGTCTTTGTTCGTGAACTAAAATGTCCATAGATTTTAGCCCAGTCTTTATTTACCGAACTGCATTTTCGTCTCGTCTTTATTAGTCTACGAAAATTATTTCTGATTTACTCCTAGTTATTGTTTATTAGTGGGGATTTTAGTCTCGTCTCGTCTAGTTTTCGTTCGGTGAAAAATGTGCGTTGACGAAAATATTTTCGTTTAGTTTTCGTTAACGAAATTAACACTACACCGAGGTCTACTTTTGTAGCTCATCTAGTTTAAACCCATCTATATATGTGTGTGTGTGTGTGTGTATGTGTATACACACACACACATATAAAAAAAAAAAATAAAAAAAACTTGTCTTCCGACCTTTTACCGTCATGTATTCTCAAATGCTGAAATTAAGATTAATTAAGATTGCGAGATCAAATGGTTTTTAAAAAAAATACAATTGAAAATGCATTTAAAAATATTGTATACCTAAAAGATGAATTGAATTGAGTAAATGGTTTTACATTTTATATTGCACAGATATTTATATTTTATATTTATATTTACACGGAATATTATTTGGATAAAAAGTAAAATCAGCACTTCAATTTGTTCTGTACAATCTTTCTTGGTGCACAAATTACCAAGTCTTCATTACATTAAGTCTTCACCAAATGTCCGTTTGGGCCACTTTTATCATTTTATGGTCATACTCAAAAATAGTAACCAACTGAAGATGTGGCCTAGTGATTACAAGGTACATGCTTAATTACACATTGAGCCATGGTGTTATGTAGTCAAACATTTACATTTTGTGATACAGCATAATTGTATATAAATTGAATTACTGTATGGCAGTTAAGAGTCCATTGACCCTTACTAGGATAGTGCAGCAATAAATAAAAATAAATAAAAATAAAGTAGAGTCCAAAATGTCAGAGACAGCAGGGTGGGTTGTCATATAGGAGGTGAGTTCTGCGATTGTAAGACTGTAAGAAGAAATAAGCTCTGACTTGAAAACATAACCTCTAAAATGACAGGCAAATATCCTGCCCTGTACTGTGAGGCAGATTAGATGGGACTAGTTCATAGTTCAAAGTATTGTCTTTGCTTGGGAGTAAGATGAAGAGCAAAGTTTTTGTACAAAGGAGCACTTGCATCATCAATGTCACAGTCCTGGATGTCACAGCAGAACAGGAAGATTAAGTTTTGATAATTAATCATAACATGTGGGAATAATGGGCTTTTTAGGGTCAGGTTTGTTTTGCTCCACACAGGGGAATCTGGGTCACCGAATGCACTGAAACGTATTCATACACTTGCCTATTCCTGTTGGAATGCACAACCAGCGACACACACTCATGTGCAAGCATGCACTGCAAGAGCAAGTTGATTCTGTTTAATTTGTCATGTACCCTTGATGTGACGTTGCTGGCATGTTAAATATAGAACCAGGGCCGCCTAGGAACACTTCATGTTTTATCTCTCTCTTGCCTTACGACTGAATTTTTATGAATTTTTATTTTTAAACCATCGGATTGCTTTTGCTAACATAATAGATTTGATCTGAGTTTGGTTGGCAGCTCCATTTTTAGGACCAAAGTTACTCATCAGATTGCAGTGTGGAAATGCACTTTGTGATTTAGGAACCCTCAAAAATATTTTTTGAAAACAAAAAACTGAAAACCCTTAATTTTGTCCTTGTGACTTCATTAATGGTGTCTTTGTTTGCAAGTAAGTGTGTGTGGTTGAGTGGTTAAGTCACGTTTGATATGACACATAGGTGATACTTGACTGTTGGCTTCCAGGGTGGCTTCCAAGGTGTTATGTGGTTACCAGGGCATTCTGAGTTGTTATGTGGTTTACATGATCCAAGTGAAAAAATATATATTTTTATTATTGTCATCCTTGTTTGTTAGGGGGTAATTTATATTTGTAACCTGTCCTGAAATGAGCGCTGCAGTTTGGGAAAGAGGTTGGTAAGATTTTTAGGATGTTTTTGAAAACCTTTATGCTCATCAAGACTGCATTTATTTGACCGAAAATACAGTAAAAACAGTTCAATTGTGAAACAATATTACAATTTTAAAATAACTTTTTTTTTCTTCTTTCATATATTTTAATAATACTAAAATATATTTTATATAATAAGTTCCTAAAGGATTATTAGGAACACCATATTAATACTGTGTTTGGCCCCCTTTTGCCTCCAGAACTGCCTTAAAAGGATATTCCACCATTTTTTTGTATTAAATTATGTTATTCCCTTAACTAAGACGAGTTGATGCATACCTCTGTCGTCTCAGTGCGTGAACTCAATCGCTCTGGCGCGCGCGAGACACTTTGATCGCACTTAACTAGCCCAGTTCCTTCAATATGGGCCAAGCAGAGAAGCGACCAAACACCTCCACGTTTTCCCTATTTAAATACAGTTACACGAGTAGTGTAACTCAACCTAAAAATTTGTGCTTTTCTAAGTGGATAACTATATTTTATGGCGGAATACCCCAGCAAGTGCTTGGGAGCACTTTGACTCGGCGCATATTTATGAGTGAGATATATCATAGACATATCATAGAGTAAGAGGGGGGAGAGGACTTTTCACAAGTGATGATATTACTGCGGCGAGTCGAAGTGCTCCCAAGCACTTGCTGTGGTATTCCGCCAGTTTCTCCACTTTATTCCACTTTACACGCTTAGAAAAGTGCAACGTTTTATTTTGGGTCGAGTTACACTGCTCGAGTAACTGTATTTAAATAGCGAAAATGTGAAGGTGTTTGGTCGCTTCTCTGCGTGGCCCATATTAAATGAACTGGGCTAGTTAAGTGAGATCAAAGTGTCTCGCACGTCAGAGCAATTGAGTGCACACACTGAGACGACAGAGGTATGTGTATCAACTCGTCTTAGTTAAGGGAATAATATAGTTTAATATGAAAAAACGTTGGAGTATCCCTTTAATTCTTGATTCATTGATTCAACAAGGTGCTGAAAACATTCTTTGGAAATGTTGGCCCATATTGATAGGATAGCATCTTGCAGTTGATTTTGCAGATTTGAGGGATGCACATCCAGGGCACGAAGCTCCCATTCCACCACATCCCAAAGATTCTCTATTGGGTTGAGATCTGGTGAAATGAATTTGAAATGTTTCAAGCTTTGTGACATGGTGCATTATTCTGCTGGAAGTAGCCATCAGAGGATGGGTAAATCATGGCCATAAAGGGATGAACATGGTCAGAAACAATGCTCAGGTAGGCCGTGGCATTTTAAAGATGCCCAATTGGCACTAAGGGGCCTACAGTGTGCCAAGAAAACATCCCCCACACCATTACACCACCACCACCAGCCTGCACAGTGGTAACAATGCATGATGGATCCATGCTCTCATTATGTTTACTAACATATTCTGACAAATTCTGAATCTTCTATCTGAATTGTCTCAAGAGACTCGCATTGTGTGCATTCTTTCCTGTGGTACCCAAGTGTGTGTGTATATGTATATGTATATATTTATAAATTCTCATGCTGTATTTTCAGACAGTTATGGAATATGTATCCTCTCCCCCAAATTGTCACTATTAAAAGACTAAAAAAAAGTTACAACTAGAACAACCATTGCAATTTTACTAATATTTCTAATGTAATCTTTCTTTGTAAATCGTATATATTTTATCATGCATATTTCAAAGGTAAGGATTCATTAGTTTGAATTTTGGAATAAACATTATAATAACATCTTAGTTGATAATTCAATATACATACATTATTTTTGACAAAACATCATACTATATATTTAACAAATGAGTAGAAATTGGTGATTAAAAGTTTATTTTATGTGAAAGTAGTCTTTTTTTTTTACAGTAAAAACTTTATAATCTATCCAAAAACTAATCAATCAAATCTTGTCTAAAAATGTATGATATATTAGCATATAAATGTTAATTGTCAGTTTGTTTCTTATACAAAGACATTTTATTTCAACATATTTCAGTCTATTTTTACTTATCTCAGTAGCCTATAGCAATATAGTTTGGTCAAAGCTTGGTTGAGTTTGAATAAACCGCAAAGTTTTAGTAAACAACAGTACACGTCTGTGCTGTTCATTCTTCACACACAGAAACGCGATTCATATTTAAACAGTCTTTTGTGGTTTCCAGACACTATTCCATGTCGCGATTAGAATAAAGCACTTAAAAATAAATAACTTAATACTATTCACGTCAGCTTGATGCATTGCTCCTCGAAATGACGTTTTTTTCAGGATTATTAGATATAATTATTTCTCACAGCACATCAAGATGACAAAGTAAATGATTTTTTTGCATGACACGTTTGCATGGCTTGCCTCAGATTATTTGCATTTGAATAGCACGTGCTCTCAGTGAGCGTGCTCACATTAAAACTTAATGAGTTATAATGAGCTGAAAAGAAAATGACTGACATCTCTCTTTTTTCATAGAGACAGATTACATTAATTGAGAATATATATATAATATTATTTAATTTAGAAGAATAATTCAAGCTTCATGCCTGTGTCCCTGTATTCCTGCTTGACTGAGTGTTCGCTGAGTTACAGTTCATTTCCGGACATGTTTCAGAATGGACTTCACTGACAGAGAGAACGCAGAACTTGCATCATGTTTTTTTTGTTTTGTTTTTTTGGTGAAAGGCACAACACTTTGTTTTTATTGTGAGTATCCACAAGAAAATAGACACTTAACAGGGTCTAATGGTGTACAACACTTACATGTAAGATCAAAATCAATAGTATTTTGACTCTCTTTTGCACTAATAAGAAAAAAAGTGAGCTGGTATAGCCTATGCGACCGCCGATCCCAGGGGGTTAAATGATGGTACTGTCATTTATCTATTTATGCCTACTTATGCCTACTAAATACAAGAAATTACTTTCTTAAAAAATAAAATATCTTACTGAGCCCAAAATATTGAAAGATATTTAAAAAAATAAGTATGTGATATTTTTGAGACGGGGATGCTGCTTTGTCTTTCAGGATGGAGCAATTCTGGTGTTTCTGCCTGGATGGGACGACATTAGCACCCTGCATGATTTGATCATGGCTGACCAGATGTTTAAGTCAGGTAGATTATACATAAATATATATTCTCTAAAATTAAAACAGTTTCTCTTCACAAAAGGACCCAGCTATTATGGTTTTCACATACAGGTCATCCAGAAAGTATTCCACATTTTGTTACAGCCTTATTCCAAAATGGATTAAATTCATTATTTTCCTCAAAATTCTACAAACAATACCAATAATGACAATGTGGAAGAATCTTTTCAAGTGTATTAAAAAATAAACACAGCCTTTGCCATGACACTCAAAATTGAGCTCCGGTTTATCTTGTTTCCACTGATCATCCTTAAGATGTTTCTTAATTGGATTCCAACTGTGGAAAACTCTGTTGTTTGGACATGATTTGGAAAGGCACACATCTTTCTATATAAAGTCCCACAGTTAGCAGTGCCTGTCAGAGCACAAACCTAGCCATGATATGTCTGCAGACATTCGAGACAGGATTGTATCAAGGCACAGATCTGGGGGGTCCCAATGAGCACAGTGACTTCCATCATTAGTAAATGGAAGAAGTTCGGAACCACCAGGACACTCGCTAGAGCTGGCCACCCGGTCAAACTGAGCGGTTGGGGGAGAAGGGCCTTAGTCTGGGAGGTGATGAAGAACCCGATGGTCACTCTAACAGAGCTCCAGCATTTCTCTGTGGAGAGAGGAGAACCTTCAAGAAGAACAACTATCTCTGTACAACTCTAAACGATGACTCTGCAGCACTCCACCAATCATACCTGTATGGAAGGGGTGTGACGATAACCCCAATATTGCGTTAATGAGATGCCTACCGCGGTGTGAGGTCATCACCTCACTTTTTTTTTTCTGCTGAAAGTTACAGGAGTGCATAATGGTGTGTGATATGAACTATATATTTACTGTATTCCGCAAGTCATATGTTCAAGGGCTTCTGGAGAACAAAAAACGGTTCCTGCTCAAGGGAGGGACAGTCCATTAAACATGCCGCACAGAGGCGCGGGTGTGAACACTTGCATTTTCCTATCAACAGTGGAAACAACTTAAAATACTCTATCATTTCTGGTCATCCAGAAAATAATTGAAGAGTTCAGATGCAAAAGCCTCTAAATGCCATTTGAAATTTTCTTCTTTAATGATGATTTTTATCAAACTTGTACATTTAAGTTCAGTAATTTCACTTAAATAACAATTAATAGGTAATTATCATTGCAATTTAAGTGAAATCACTGAACTTAAATATACAAGCTTGATTAAAATCATCATTAAAGAAGAAAATTTCAAATGGCATTTAGAGGCTTTTGCATCTGAACTCTTCAATTATACATTATTCGCAAATACTTTTATTTGTGTTAACTCACAATAACAAGAAAATGCTGTGCTTTTGTAAAAATAAAACAATCAGGCGCTAGTTTCATCGTCTCTGTGAACTGGAGCGTGAGAACTGAAACAAAATATTGCCTATGTAGGCTAAAGCTGGAAATTTCCACTTTAAAAGGAACAAATTCGAATCGAAAGCTAATGCCGGTAGGCCTACCTTCTAATTATGTAATCTGTCTGAAACGTGCATTTCTCTCTAAAGATGCATCCGCTTCACAGATATGTTTTAGCCGACACTGATTTAGAAAACAATAGTTTATTAATAAACAATTAAAATGCCTAATTTTTTCAGACACATTTATTATAGCCTATAACTCACCTACAAATCACCTTTCTGTAGGCTGTGGTTATAAGGCTCATCTCATTCAGCACTGTGGGATAAGGAAAAAATGCCATACCATCACAGCCCTACTGTATGGTTGAGTGGCCAGACGGAAGCCACTCCTCAGTAAAAGGCACATGATAGCCCGCCTGGAGTTTGCCAAAATGCACTTGAAGGACTCTCAGACCATGAGAACCAAAATTCTCTGGTCTGATGAAACAAAGATTGAACTGTTTTGCCTGAATGGCAAGCGTCATATCTGGCGGAAGATTGCATTGAGTCAGCAATGGTAAGAGCTACAGTTACAGAGCATCAGAGAATGCTGTTTATATCAATGTGTGTGTGCTATAAAGGTGAAGAGGGAAGCGCAATTCACTGTATCCCCTCTTTATTAAAATTTAGAACAGCTCTTTTCACGCCCTCACAAGTGAGCTAATGCATTCTCTTATAGGAGCAACAAAATGAATCCGTTTTCATGAAATAATCCAAAAATTGTTTCAAAGGATAAAACAATAATTGTCAGTGACCATAATTGTTTATTGAAAGAAGTGTCAAAAACTGCATTTTTGGGCACAGTTACAATTGTCTTTACGCAGAAGAAATACACTGTTCCTCAAATCTATGCTCTCTTTCAGATCGGTTTATCATCATCCCCCTCCACTCTTTGATGCCCACAGTCTCTCAAACTCAAGTGAGTGTTGTAGACAGCTGTGGTAAGGTCTCTGCCTCCCACAACAGCTCTCCAATGTGATCTTTCATGAGTGACGCTTTGCTCCCTTCAGGTGTTCAAAAAGCCACCCCTGGGAGTGCGCAAGATTGTGATCTCTACCAACATTGCAGAAACCAGGTGTGCTTGTGTGTGTGTGAGAATGTGCTCATGATTATACAAATGCTTTATTATGCTTTTCTGTCTGTTGTACTGTATGATGAAACGAATCTCTATTCATTATCAAACAAAACTGGTTGTTTGAATCTTGACGGTTAACTCTTGTTGCTCCTTTCCTTGCTGGTGCCATCAGTATGCAAAGGTTGAATCATGCAGTGGTCAAGTAGCAAAAGCCAGCTAATTAGAACGCACAGCTTTAAAACTGACTTTGAGAGTTGTCTGTACTCTGTACAAACAAATTCAAAGGGTTGAAAGCAGCCAGAATTTGATGGGGTTTCATAAATAAATTCATGAGTGGAGCTCTTTTTAATTGTATTCAGTATCATTAGGCTGTTCTGCCGCTGAAATGTTTGGTCTCTGGTAATAAACATCTGAAGTCTATGATGGTGAACTTTGATCAGTTATTAGAGATTCATTACAGTTATTTCAGCTTTCTCATGATATATTGGTAACATTTTACAATAAGGTTCTATTTGTTAACTTTAGTTAACTACATAACACTTTACAAAAATATCTTATTTGTTAACATTAATGTATTAACTAACAGCAACTAACAATGAGCAATACATCTATTATTGTATTTATTAATCTTTGTTAATGTTAGTTAATAAAATACAGTTGTCCATTGTTTGTTAATTTAAATTCACAGTGCATTAACTTACGTTAACAAATGCAACTTTTGTTTTTAATCATGTATTAGTACATGTTTACAAGAAATTAACATGAACTAAAACAAACTAAGTTGTAGCTGTTAATATTTAATGGACATGAACATGAACTAACAATAAAAAAAATAAAATAAATAAATATATATATATATATATATCAATTGACGTTATCAAAAATTATTAATTGTTATGACAAATGTGAGGGTTCTCAAGTCTCACGCATTGGCCGTAATTCAACCAGTTCACACGCTCACACGCCACACCGTGTAATTCTCACGCTGAAAAGGCAACGCCAACCAAGTTGTCCTGCAAGCTTTATATATAACGTTGTATACGAGGCACTGGCACACAAAGTGAAGTTTCCTGCCGCCAGCATGTATCTCTCGGACAGATTGCGTTCGTTAGGCAACATAGATGCGCGAACACACGGAAATTGACGGAACGTTCTCGGCCACCGTATGTTCGTTACTAGGTAACCAACAACATTGCGCGGGCACACGTCATGATGGAGAAGGGAAGAAAGCTCGTCTAACATTCTTAGGCTATAACATTTAATATATAGCCCATCGTTTTTTAATATGATTTTCATTTTTGTACTTTTTGAAACATAACATTAAAGATAGGCTATATTTGATGTGATGAATTGCTCTGTCATTTATGAGATTTACCAATTATTATAATTTCAATTTGTGCTGGTTAATTATGAACAATGGCTAAAATTGGGGAGCGGGGATGGGTGGGGGTGTGGCTCCATTGGGGCTCCTCCCCTAACCGCATGTGATCTCACTCCAAGCTTTTGATAAAACTTGAGAACCCTGCAAATGTATTGCCCACCATTAACTGATTTTAGTTAATGCATTTACTAATGCTAACTAATTAGTCCTGGTGATATGTGCAAAATCTGAGGTGATATATTCACTTTTTCATAAAAGCATTAAACTTGGTACCCTTGTACAGTTTGGACCTTGGACATTTTCAGAAATTGAGCCATCGTAAAAACGCCTTGTGGTGGTCTCCTAAAACTCCTCAAACATAACAGAAAAGATGATGTCATCATAAACTGTTGAGGTGAATAGTTAGTAGTGAATTCAGGGTTATGAGAAGGAAATCACAGTATCTGAGAACTTAGGCTAGACTTTACACAACATGCATACAACACATGATATTATAGAGTTTATAAAGCTTTATCCTTTTGTTAATTAACCTTGACAATATACAGTGACTGTAAAGAATAGAATATTAAATATGACAATAGCAACATAGCTTAAAAAGAATGTCATACACAAAGATTCACTGAAAAAAAAAATCTATTTCAGAAACGCGTTTGTTTGATTGTTTTGTTGTTGTTGAACCTATTCTTCAATGTTTTCTTGACAGTCTCCTCCACATTGACACAGAGCTGTGCACTTTAAGTTTGTAATGCCCTTGGCAGCCTTTCTTACAGCCACAACTTGGGGCGTCCACACTACTGCGTTTTCGTTTGAAAACGGAAAATTAAAACAAATATGATCTCCGTCCACACCAGGGTTTTATCTGCGTATTAGAATTGATCTCCGTCCACATTAAAATGACTGAAAAATGGATCACGTGACCATTCACCAACACTGGGTATGCACGTGTCGGTGTAAACAGTGGTTGACGAATCGAGGACATGTCATGACTGATGACACTCAATCATAGAGCTGAGCGTGAGCCTCTGAAACGCTCAGCGTTTCTAAAGTAATCCGTTTTGTCCCGTCTTCACTAAAGCGTCCTCCGGAGATTTCGGAGATCTAGTTATCCCATGCTGTCTTCTTGCACCTGGTTGCAAATGCAGAGACTGTGTCACAGCCAGTGAAGGGATAAAACACAGAAAGAGCCTTTCAGGACCCAGAGACTTGGCAATCTCATGGCCAGGTATGTATCTGAAGTTCTTGCTTGTCCCAAATGCCACCCACAACTCCTCAGTGTCCAGCTCTGGCTAGAACCACAACGGTTGGTCCACAGTGCGCTGAGTGATCTTTTTAAATCCTTTTCTTGCAGCACAGGCTGCAAGGAGTAGCATCCCTGTATGTGCCTCTTCATGTGTGCAAAGGGCAATCTGATCTGATTTTTGTGCGTGAGATTATTGGGTCTGCATGTCTAAACAACTTGTTTGGTAGTCGACATTTCCACAAGGTTCCTTGTCAGAAAGTAAAAGAGCTCTGTTTGTTTTTTGTCTACTCAGGAACCCTTTCCAGTTCGTTTGTTAACTTGTTTTTTTCCATCCACTCTTGTTCTTGTCACCTTTCCCCGCTTCTGGGACTTTAAGCTGTTAACTTCATAGTAATCCCATACAACATCCCCTCTGATGACCCTTTCAAGTTTCTCTTTGATATAAGGTATGAAGATATTGCTGGAAAGGTCTTGGATGGTTTTAGCTATGCCTGGTTTCTGCTGCTGATTTAGACCTCACTGTCTGGGGCACTGTTTTTTGAGGCACTGTCTGGGGCAACCTTGTTTCCCTAGCATACTCCACCATAAAGTTAGAGTGATGGAGGGTAGGCCCGATTTTCTTTTTTGAAGAAGTGTTCTAGGTTCCCAACACAGGTCTGACAGGCAATGTAGAGTCTGGAAAACAGTGCACAGTCATTTTTCAGTGAGTTTTGTCTTGGACTGTCCTCTTATTGGAGCTGTTTTAAAAAGAGGGAGCTTGTTCCTCTTCAAACAGGCAGTGATTGATTTTGTGCCCTGCATCTTCTCTGCAACAAATAGTTTGTTCTGCTCTTGGCCCTTCCTCTCTGCAACCCGAACAGCATCCACAACAGCTATGTCTGCTAATTCTTTTGAGTTCAGCTTCAGAATGTTGTTGCTGTCCTCTGCGAAGTGGTTTCCCATTTCCTCAATCACGTCAACCAACTCACATGTCTTGAATTTCAGCTGGAACCTTTTGGCCTGTTCATGATGTCTGTTTTTAGAGACACCCTTATGCTGGGTACACACTACAAGAAATTTGAGGTGATTTTGGACCAATTTCTCCCCTCCTTACAATGCCAGGAAAAGTCCTGATTATCTTGATGGTTCTACAGATTATCGTATCAGATTTTCCTGTGCTATGAGGTGTGTTAAAAACACGTTGGACCCGACCCGATTATTATGTGAAAAGAAACGATACCCAATCAGAAAGCAAGGTGATGGAAGACTCCCCTCTAACTCATGCTGTAGCATGTAAAGATCATGTTCACACCATCTCCTCAATTTCATCGAAACATTTATTTATTTATTTATTTATTTGGACAAACCCAACTGACGCCTAGAGCCAAACGCATGAAACACACAGAAAAAACTTAAAGCTGCCGTCGGCAACTCTAGCCGATTGAGTGGACTTAGGCAAAATTTTGAATGTTTACAACTCTCATGCCCCTCCCCCACTATCAAAGAATACCCTCCCACAGAGTTTGTGCTCGTTATTGTGCCATCACTATTTGCTACTGCGCGAACTTCAGGCGTGTGCATGTAATTGACATGTGCGTGCATGACTTGATTGACTGTCATATCTCACACCCCCCTGCGCTGATTGGACACAATGAACCGGGAACGGTTTGGGGACAATTTGCAAAACAAATAACACGCTCCAGGTGGAGTTAGAAGCTCGGGTTTTTCTCTAAAACCACTTTATTTATGTTGTTCTGTCGGAATATAGTGTCGAATTCGCTGAATATGATCAAAAAAGTGTTGCCGACGGCAGCTTTAAGTACCTTTCATACAGTCTGCAAAGTTGTAAAGCTGATAGTGCATCATATATAAAATAGTTTATCTCAAAATAAAGAGTCGACTCTGAACCGCTCAAACAAGTCGCTTGAAATCTATTTTTCGCGAAGTTCATACATCACAACTTACGACATTTATATAATGTCTGACTACGTTCTGCATGGACAGGACATCTTGCTGTAGCTTGTTCATGTGGATATTGTGGCTAGCGGGATGAGGCCAAGGGCTGTGAGAGAGTGGCGTGGGGCCGGTGGCGTAATTGCTGATGGGCGACCCCCGTGCGACGCACCCGTCTTGAATTTCTCACGGAGGAACAGAATATAATAATAATAATAATAATACATTTTATTTATTTGGCGCCTTTCTGGACACTCAAGGTCCCCTTACAAAAAATACAATAAAACAAACTATAGTAAAAACTTGCATAAAAACATGTTAAAATACATCATACATAAATCATAAAAAAGCATCATAAATAGTATCATACATACGTGATCACAATGAGTAGGCTTGTCTAAACAGATGAGTTTTGAGTGTGGATTTAAAGTGTTTGATGGAATTCGGAGTTGCGGAGGTCAGGGGGTAGAGTGTTCCAGAGCTGGGGAGCTGAGCAACTGAAAGCCCTACTCCCCATAGTCATGAGGCGGGCGGGCGGGCGGGATAGTGAGATGGAGAGAGGAAGAGGAACAAAGAGAGCGGGCTGGTTTGGCAATATGAATGAGATCAGTCAAATATGAAGGGGCTAGGTTATGGATGGCTTTGAATGTGAGGAGCAAGATTTTATATTGGATACGATATGAAATAGGAAGCCAGTGGAGCTGTTGAAGAACTGGGGTAATGTGCTTTATGGATGGTGTGTGAGTAATGATCCCGTGCAGCAGAATTCTGAACAAGTTGGAGTTTACGGAGGGTTTTTTGTGGAAGACCATACAGGAGAGAATTACAATAATCGTTTCGGGAAGTGACAAGGCTATGCACAAGAACAGCAGTGGATAGAGGAGTGAGAGAAGGACGAAGACGATGAATGTTTCTGAGATGATAATAGGCTTATCCTTTTAGGCAGAAGCCTAAAAGGAGGACGATAGTGGAGATAGAGCGAGGACAGGCCCGAACTTGTGTTTGTTTTATTTTATGGGACAGCAGCCCCTCACGGACAACTTGTGTATTAAAAAGAGAATAATAGGGGCTCCTTTAAAAAGCAATCCATACACTATAAGGACCATTTCTTCTTGCTGGTCATCTTCCATGTTTGTTTAGTTTAAATTCACGTTTGATTCAAGAGTTTTTGCGAGATTTCATGTTGGAGCACTCCACACACTAGAGGAACAAAAAGGATAAATCTATGAATTTTTATTGTCATGTTTGTGGTCTCTCACATTTTGAAAATATTCTTTATTTAATATTATTTTTATAAAGTATTTTAAGATTTTGATTTTAAAAATCTTTTAGTGTGGCCCCAGCTTCAGATTATACTCTCAGATACCGAAATTTCATTGTAATCCTTCTCACAACGTCACTGAATTCACCATTAACTATTCACCTGAATAGTTTATGAAAACTACTATGACTTATCCACAGTTTTTCAATTTTGATATTTTTCGGTCAAACCGTTGTTTTCTATCAGTCATATAATGCAGGTATAGGGGGTCCACCTCAAAGAACATGCACAGAGAAGTCAAAATTAAACATGATTTAATTACTTGTAAATGCAAGTACTCATTGATGGCCTAAGACATGAAACAAGCGGTTTGTGTGAGAAAACGAACAGTATTTATATCGTTTTTACCTCATGTAACCACAGCCATGTCCAACTGATCTGAAGGCACGGGCGCTTCGGTCTGCACATGCGCTGGAAGTGATCGCTTGCGTGTGTACGTCACTCATTGTTTACACAGAGATTTCGGAAGTTTCACCTTTCACTGTGTAGATCTAAACATATTTAGATATACAGGAAATCGCAATGGAATATCGAATATATGTAAATAATGAGTGACCTACACGCACAAGCGATCACTTCCGACGCATGCACAGATCGAAGCGCCTGTGCCTTCAGCTCAGTTGGACATGGCTGTGGTTACAAGAGGTGAAAACGATATAAATACTGTTCATTTTCTCACACAAAACCAAGCCATCAATGTGTACTTACATTTACGAGTCATTAAATCATGTTTAATTTTGACTTCTCTGTGCATGCTCTTTGAGGTGGACCTCCTATACCTGCATTATGTGACTGATAGACAACAACGGTTTGACCGAAAAATATCAAAATTGAAAATACTGTGGAAACAAAGCACCTACATCTTGGATGCCCTTTAGGTAAGCTAAAACATATCAAAAATTAATTTCAAAGTGAACTATCCCTTCAAGTTAGGATCTTTCTGTAATGCACCCCCAGGGCCGCAAACTGTACATGTGTACCAAGTTTCACGCTTTTATGAAAAATTGAACATAATTTTCACATATCACCTGCACTAAATGGAATCTTGTGGTAAAAGTTACCCATATATTGCTTAAAGATCATTGAAATAAACGAACATTCAAGTTGCCTTTAGATTCATATTTAGGATTCAATACATGTTCAACATATGTTCTGTGGCATACTCGATTAATTTATATTAGTTCCATTTAAAAATACAAATTTAGGGCACGGCCATTGTCAACAGTGTTGTGTTGAAAGCACAAGCAGCTTTATGTTTGTTGTTTACACAGCAAATTTGCGTGACCATTTTGAACCTGATGAGGAAATTTGAGTTTTCACGCAGAATTCTCAATCTCTTGGATTCCAATTAAAGTTACTGTATTTCAGTATTGCCTGTGAAATTTAACCAAATGGGGCAAGGAACTGAACTGCACCAGAGTAAATGTTAACTGTTTCAAAAGTAAAGCCATGAGACACTATATATGCATTAACATGACAATGATGTGATAAAATCGATAAGACCTTGTGACAGCCTGGAGAGACAGCTCACAGGAGGAAAGAGACCCCAATGGGGCTGTAAGGGTTAGCTACCCTTATCGGCAGTATCCAGCTCCATGTTTACAGGATGCTGGAAACACCCGCCCAAGTCTTCTGAATAAAGTTCAAGTGAAAAAATACCCCTAGAGTCTGTGAGAGTGGGGGTGGAAGATGACTCAATTGTGGACAACATGGTTAACGACTTAGGATTGGAAACAGATATGAGTATGGAAAGCAAGAATAGTTCAAGATCTGCAGTTAGTAAAGTCATTGAAATCCAAGTTTGTGTCTGTGGCTGGAGCAAGGCGACAACAGTCAGGGGTTTGAAGGTTCATCAAGGGAAAAATGAAATGCCTGAGGGAGAAGGGACAAGGGCCTTGCATTGATCAGTACTGCTTACGAAGTCAGTCAAGTCAGTCGAATGAAATCCAGCAACAGGAAGCAAACCACAGCTCGCAGGATATCAGCACCCCTGTCATTGATGAGAGGAGGGCTTGCACAGGTAGTGATGAACATATTTATACTTGTGAACCCGGTCAGACTAACCAGCATAAGAGAGAAAATAACCTCAACAGGCATAGGCCTGGAGTTAGATGGCCTAGAGCTTGTGAGAAAACTGCATGGGACATGGTAAACACAGATCTATGCTTCACATTGGAAAGATTAACTAGTACAGTTGAAAAGAAGCTAGATACATTTGGGGACATCATTTACACATATGGAAGTGAGAGATTTGGTGTGGAAAAAAGGAAGGAAAAAGTACAAACTACTACTGGAATGTCTAGACGGCAGCAAAAAATTGAAGGGTTAGAGAAAGAAGACAGCTGAGGAAGCAATGGAAAAGAGCAGAACAAATTCAGAAGGAGTGACTCAATCTCTTACAAAGGACCATAAAAGATAAGCTGGCAACTTTACACAGAGCTGAGTGCCTACGGAAACGCTACAAAAAGAAGGAACGTGCGAGGGCTAATTTCTACAAAGACCCATTTAAAAATCCCATTCAAAATCCTATGTCAATTCCATCAGACATACCACCTATCAACCCACCAGAACACCAAATAGAGGTCTGTGCAAAGAGGTAGAGCAGGCTTTGAGAAAGGCAAGGGCTTCATCATCTCCAGGGCCTAATGGAGTTCCGTTCAGAGTGTACAAGAGTGCTTCAGGAGTTCTGCGAATTCTGTGGAAATTGATAAAAGTGGCATGGGGAAAACAGGTTGTACCTAGAGCATGGCGCAGAGCAGGTGGAGTCTTTATGCCTAAAGAAAAAGATGCTACAAGCATCAGTCAGTTTCATCCTGTTTCACTATTAAACGTTGAATGTAAGATTTCCTTCAGCATTATTGCCCAGAGATTGTCCACCTACCTAATGAAGAATGGCTTCATTGACACTTCAGTTGAAACAGCGGGCATTCCAAGCTTCTCAGGATGCTTAGAACACATCAATGTTGTCTGGCAGCGAATTCAGTCAGCTAAAAAGGAGAGAAAGGAGCTCCATGTGACATTCCTAGATTTGGCTTATGCATATGGTTCAGTGCCACATGAGCTTCTTTGGGCAGCATTTGATTTTTTCAGAGTACCAATGTCAATAACAAATTTAGTGAAAGCCTATTTTGGAGTTTCTCAACTCCAAAATTCAGCACTGCATGGCAATGCTTAGAGGTTGGAATAATGCTAGGATGCACCATTTCTCCACTGACTTTTTCCATGGCAATGGAAGTAATCATTAGGGCATCAAGATGGGTAGTTGGAGGAGAGCGCTTGGCTTATGGGACGATGGGGATCTAAAGGACACAAACAGCTGTGCTCTACCTGGCAAACTAAAACTCTGGTGCTTTCAGTTTGGTCTGCTGCCGAGGTTGCTGTGGCCACTGACCGTGTTCAACGTTTTTTTTAACAACAGTGGATAAGCTGGAAGCGTTGAAAAGTTCATACATCAGGAAATGGTTGGGAGTTCTACACTGCCTCAGCAGAGTGGGACTTTATAGTAAAGGAATATTGCAGCTGCCAGTCTCTGCTTTAACCGAGGAGTTTAAGTGTGCCACGGTCAGACTGGAAATGGCCTTAGTAGAGTCATGCGGCAAATGTGTAAGGTAGGCAGCCCCTGTGTTGTTAACTGGTAGAAAGTGGTCAGCAAAGAAATCTGTAGTAGAGGCAAAGACTGCCCTTCAAATTGGGGATATAGTGGGACCGGTACAGCAAGGAAGAGGTGGTTTTGGGCTCAGTTTAGCTCCTCCTAAATGGAGAAAGCTGGTAGTCAACGAAGTGCGAAAGCAAGAGGAGAGGATGAGGTGTATAAAGGTCATTTCCCTGGCCAAGCATGAGATGGGCTGGCAAGACCTTTGGTCAATGGAAGAGAGTAGGATCAGTTTCCTTATTAGGTCAACATATGATGTTCTCCCATCAATGCAGAACCTAAACCTCTGGGTAGGAGAGGATCCCTCTTGTACTTTGTTTTTATCACCTGCCACATTAAGGCACATTTTGACAGGATGTAAGGTGGCTCTTAGCCAAGGTCGGGTCACTTGGCATCATGACCAAGTGCTGCGATGTTTGGTTTAAGCATTGGAAGGCAAGCGTAGTATGACCAATAAGTTGCCGCCTTGTATAGCAAAACTTTACACACAGAAGACAATATTCCTCCGTCCAGGCGAGCAACCACCAAGAAAAGGTGTTAACACCAATTCTCGCCCAGGACAACTGGAAGCTGCTAGGGACTTGAAGATGCTGGCTGATCTTGATCAACAGCTTATTTTTCCACCTGAGATTGCCACCACTAACCCTACGACCAGATATTGTTTTGTGGTCTGGATCAGCACGCATTGTTCAACTGATAGAGTTAACAGTGATGAGGCATATGAGAGGAAGAAACTGTGGTATGCTCATCTGGCATATGAATCAGAACAGCGACGATGGAGAGTCAAAGTTTATCCAGTGGAAGTGGGTTGTCGAGGTTTTGTGGCACACTCTACAACCCAGTTCCTCAGAGACGTCGGATTCAGCACTTACCGAGCAATACAAAATATTGTGCAGTGCCTGGTTGTGGAAGACAGTCGCTGTGTAAGCTTCCTCTGGATTCCAATAGGACTGCAAAACTTTTTTTCATGACCTTCCATTTGATGAGGTAAAAATATCTGTTTGCTTCATTTCAATGAGGATTGTTTCGTAAACAAGACTGGATTTGCAGACCGATTAGGAGTAAAGAACGGTGCTGTGCCGTCTATATTGGATCTGACAAGAATGGTGCAAGCGGCCAAGAGTTACACAGTAAAGAACTTATCTGAAGCAGCAGAAAGGAGCAGCAGTTGGCTGTGGTTGAGACGGAAAGATTCTAGCTGGCTGTGTACAGGCCATCACGCTACGGTTTCGTAGAATTCTTGAAAACTTGAAGAGTCTGTTTATTTGTATACGTTCCTGTGGATAGTGCGTGAATGATGGGTGGTTGGGCAAATATTGTTTTTTGCGGTAGATGGTATGCCATACGGAACCGTTGCCACTGAAACTGCTTTGATGCTGCGTTCACGTGCTATGGAAAATAGGATATTTTCCACTTGTGAACTGGTATTTACCAGTGTGTTGCGTTCAAGTGCTTTTGTTGTCGTAATGTGGTAAAAAGATGGAGATCCAGACCTGTTATTTAGCTAAAACTATTTTAGATTGCTTAAGTCATCTGCAACAACAAGAAAATGATTTATCAAAACTCAAAAGGTAAATAATATGCTGTATATTTTCTAGATCATGAATAGTATATATATTTTATATATCTCGGCAACTCGTCCATCAAAATATTCTACGAGTTGCCCAGTAGGGCTGGGCAAAAAAATCGATTTTTCGATTAATCGTTTTTTAAAATGTGGTCGATTCAAAATCGATTCTCAACGGCCACGAATCGATTTTTTCCATATAAAGGGCTCGCGGACGCGGTGCTGCATCTTCTCGTCTCTCTGCACTAATTTATTTATTTTTATTTTTTTTATTTATTTATTTATTTATTTAAAAGGGACAATGCATATTGATAAACATTTCAGTAATGTAAATATGCCAGAATTAGCCCCAGGGCTACTTTCCATCTGCAGTCCCCTGTCAGGTCATCACAAAACAACATATAACAAAACTAACATTTAAGTTTAAATTGAATACTACACAGTTTGAAGAACACCTTAAAATTCAGTAACAATTACAAAAGACACCACTGTTTTCAGACAAATTACACATATACAGTAAAGTGCTATTCTATGTATACATGCTGGAATTACAATAAATACTAAATTGGGTTTATGACATGACGGAATATTCACTTAACAATCGGGCCAGCATTGCATCGTAACCTATGATCGTAACTAACGTTTATCATTTTCACGTCTTTTTGTGTTTTACAAGCAATGTTAAACCATCCCATGCTCGCGGACTCTCAGAGATGTCTTTCACTGCGTGCACAGTACAGCCTAAATCTGCCTCACAAACAGCTCGCCAGAAACAAACGTTTTATCCCTGGATTATATCACTTTAACAGTTAAAACACGCGACATTATGTCAAAACTCTGGTCTTGGTGAGTAACCTCGTAAAGACAGTCGGTAATGTCTTAAATTAGCATTAAACGCGTGTGACAGAAAGTTAATGAAACAGTATGGATTCGCGCACTAGTTCTTAAAGTGAACGCAGCCATTTGTGTCAGTCATTAATTCTGTTGTCATAACAACAGAATATAGTATTAATTGTAAGCAATCAGAATTAAAAGCCTTTGTATTTAATTCAGTCTGGACTAAAAAGACTTTCCAGTGTTATTTTACATTGGATTACTTTATTCAGTTTCTGTAGTATTTCTTACATACCCAAAAAACTACCCCAAAATGTCTCTTAATTTGTGTCTTTATTCTTATGTATTTATTTGTGCTACTTTTTTCAATTTAATTCAAAGATTGAAATCAAGCTTCCATACATAAACTCTTAAAACAAAAATAAACAAAAAAATTACATTACCATTTAGGTAAGATCAATGTAAAAAATGTCTAAATATTTATATATTTATTTATCTATATCTATCTTAAACATAAAATAACATGATACTGTTTGATCAAGCTGTGCGACTGTTCTGACTTTTTTTGCACATTGCATCAAAATCCTGTTTATTCTTTGTATGCATTTAGTGTACCTAAAATAAAAAGAGTTTTATATACAGGTTTATGGCTCTTAATTTCTTTGTATTAATTAACCACTAGTAAACTTATGTCCACTGTTCTTTTTTATAAATATAGGATTTGTATTACATCTTCATTATAGTCGAATCGAGAATCAAATCAGGAATCCAGAATCGGAATCGAAAATTGAATCGAGAATCGAAATCGAATCGAACTGAGATCTTGTGAATCGAAATCGAATCGAAATTGAAATGTGAATCGATACCCAGCCCTATTGCCCAGTGGAAAATACCACATGGGGGGGTGTTCTTGTGCATTTTCCACGTCGGCTTTTGGTATTTTCCATAATTACCATAGCACATGAACGCAGCATAATGCACCAGTGGGGCTCGACAGCCGTAGTCAAACGGGTTGGCGGATGTGGTTGGGTTGCGGAGAGATTGTGATTAGGTCTCAGCAGCAGGAGGGATGTAGACGTCCGTAAGCTGGGCTGAGCTGAGTGGGGGACAGAGGGGGGGTGACTCTGGGACGCCAGGGTCCCTGTCAAGCCCTCTTCAGGTGTCGTGGGCTAGTCGACGAAACACTGAGGACGAAAGGTGCCCACTTGAAGACCCTAGAGATGTTCCGTACTCGGCTTAATCCAGACGGTTGTCGTGCTGGTCCTGTAGTTGCAGCCGTCACGTGTACTGACGCACCAAATACACTGCAGCCGTTAAAGCTGGACAGAAGGGGAGTCACACCACCATATGGAAAGAAGCGTAAATGGATGGAGAAGCATAGTTTACTGTAAAGCCACATCTTAGTTTTGCTTATCTTGGCGAAAGCCGAGTACAAATCAGCATGAAGTTTTAACATCTATTCTCGTGTAATGAAAATCATTTACACATGAATAAACATAATAATAATTATGTGCCTGGATAAATCATAAATTATTTAAACATAAATGATAATGATAAAACAAATATTTTTTTAATGGAATACTGCAGTGTTTATTATAAATTTATAATAAACACTGCAGTATTCCATAAAAAAAAGAAATAACAATTTTGATTTCATGGTTACTGTAAGAGACACATTTCTTAGTGAAACGGAATATTCAGTGAGAAATAATGTGAGACCGGACTTGATTTTTTCCATCGGCATTTATTTGGATTCTTGTGGGAGGGAAGGAAATTTTACCACATGATAGTATTGGCCTTTGTTAAAAGGCAGAAAAGTTTCAGACGTCAGGAAAGGTTTTTTCCCCTAAGAATATGTGACGTAATTAATCATGACCATGGACATTTATTAAGACTATAAATTTAGCCAATTTTGACTTTATAGGAGTTTTTTTTTTCCTGTACTTCCTTGTCATCATGAATACCTTGTGATATTTCTCTTTCAAACTCTCTTTTAGTATTACGATAGATGATGTTGTGTATGTGATCGATGGAGGGAAGATTAAGGAAACACATTTCGACACCCAGAACAATATCAGGACCATGACAGCGGAGTGGGTGAGCTTAGCCAACGCCAAACAGAGGAAGGGCCGTGCTGGAAGGTACTGATCTTTCTCTCTCTCTCCCTCCCCTCATTTATTTATCTTTATATGTTATTTCCTCCAAATATCAGCAGCTCTTCCTCAGTCTATTCACAAGTATCAAAACCAATTTCAGTCGGAATATTTGCACCGTGTGGTAGAATGTCCAACTTCTCAGGAGGATATGCATTGTATGATTATATCACCGGAATGCTGTGTGAAGGGGTGATGAACTGAGAAATCAAATTTTCATTGAGCTTTTGACATCTAAGAGGTCATCATAAGAATATCCTGTAAGTTTCAGAACTGAAAACGTCCTTGTTAGTCCAATAAAAGCTTTTATTGACACCAGGCTCAGCAAACGACTCGTTTTTAAAAGTGGGGAACTGATGTCAAAGAGGTTAAAACACCACCCCCGCAGAAGAAGATCAACTCCTACTTCAACACGGCCGGTTTAGCCCCGCCTACCGATTTGCGCATTACACGCATAGCTAAAGATAGATGCCTACCTCGTGATGACAAACCGGATCTAGCTACCGAGCAATACAAAATATTGTGCAGTGCCTGGTTGTGGAAGACAGTCGCTGTGTAAGCTTCCTCTGGATTCCAATAGGACTGCAAAACTTATTTTCATGACCTTCCATTTGATGAGGTAAAAATATCTGTTTGCTTCATTTCAATGAGGATTGTTTCGTAAACAAGACTGGATTTGCAGACCGATTAGGAGTAAAGAACGGTGCTGTGCCGTCTATATTGGATCTGACAAGAATGGTGCAACACACGGACTCTGGGTATGGGCGAATCATTCCGGTTGCCACAACATTGGACGTTTTCAGAACAATTTTCCCCTGACGAGGTACACTGTACACATTGTACACTGACGAGGTGAGTTGAAACTCATTATAATATGCAAAACTGTTATCCACTCACAGCAGTGGTCATTTACTTCCAAGTCTTCAGTGCGAGACTCCCATAAAAACCGAGCGTTTCTGAGCTGGGCACAAAACTAGGGTAGAAAATAGCCTATTACTTATACATTTTGATGTTTTTGAATGCAAAAACCAAGCGAACGTCATAAGTTCACCTCAGACAACAATATAATAAAATTTAAAAAGCCAGTTCATGACCCCTTTAATTTTGTACAAAAAATCGTATTACACTATTTTCGGATTTTAGCTCCTATTCCAAGGTGAATTTTTCTAAAACTAAAGAAATTAATTTACCCACATATTGCTTAATTCTGTAGTACTTTCTTTTATAGAAAACGGTGATTATCGATACAGCAGTTTTTGACAGTTCATAGTGACCAAAATGTTATCCATATGGCTTGTGCTATTTGTAGGAGGGGGGTAGGAGATATGACCAAATTATTATATCACAATACGAGTCATTTTATTTCACAATAACTATATACCACAATATTTTATAATCCTCAACACCAACTTTGATATCACAGCAAAAACTAATTCAGCGAAAGGATATAATGAAATAAATATCAAAATGAAATGGTGCTTAGTGTTTTTCAGTTAGAAATAAAGAAATAATTATTTGTCAGAAATAAAAAAAAAATACTACAGAAATTGAATTCATTTGTCACATGTATAAAAAAACATAAATAGATAAATATACAGTTTTCACTTCTTTTGTTATTTGATTAACATTAAAGGGATAGTTCACCCAAAAATGAGAGTCCATGTTATTCCAAACCTGCATAATGTTCTTTTATTGTGTGGAACACAATATTTTATCCAAATATATATTGTTTTTCCCACTGCGGAAAAAATGTCATCTAAGTTTTTAACATTAGGGTGAGTAAATAATGATACAATTTCTAACCCTGATTAATCTGAGTCTAATAACACTTTTCCTTTCATCTTTTCACATCCTCAGGTCTATGACTAGTATTTTTGTTCATGAAAGATATGTCTGTCCTCCATCTCAGTGTCAAGTCAGAGCTTCTCTCAAGTTTTTTTTTTTTTTTTTTAGGTCCACACAGAGAGGAAAGATGTGGCCTTGAATAGCTTCATTGTTATCTCAGTATTTTGTTATCTCAGTCATTTGATAGGAAAGTGAACAAAAAAAAATCTTCCTGTTGGCTTTTCTTGAAGTTGAAGGCCACATTCCTCGCATATACCTAAATCCTGGTTCCCTCTCTTTGTGTCTACAACCCGAATTCCGGAAAAGTTGGGACGTTTTTTAAATTTGAATAAAATGAAAACTATACGACTTTCAAATCACATGAGCCAATATTTTATTCACAATAGAACATAGATAACATAACAAATGTTTAAACGGAGAAATTGTACACTTTTATCCACTAAATGAGCTCATTTCAAATTTGATGCCTGCTACAGGTCTCAAAATAGTTGGGACGGGGGCACGTTTACCATGGTGTAACATCTCCTCTTCTTTTCAAAACAGTATGAAGACGTCTGGGCATCGAGTTTATGAGTGTCTGGAGTTTTGGTGTTGGAATTTGGTCCCATTCTTGCCTTATATAGGTTTCCAGCTGCTGAAGTGTTCGTGGTCGCCTTTGACGCATTTTTCGTTTAATGATGCGCCAAATATTCTCTATAGGTGAAAGATCTGGACTGCAGGCAGGCCAATTCAGAACCCGGACTCTTCTACGACGAAGCCATGCTGTTGTAATAGCTGCAGTATGTGGTTTTGCATTGTCCTGTTGAAAAACACAAGGCCTTCCCTGAAATAGACGTTGTCTGGAGGGGAGCATATGTTGCTCTAAAACCTTTATATAGCTTTCAGCATTCATAGTGCCTTCCAAAACATGCAAGCTGCCCATACCGTATGCACTTATGCACCCCCATACCATCAGAGATGCTGGCTTTTGAACTGAACGCTGTTACACACGATGGAAGGTCTCCCTCTTCTTTTGTCCGGAGGACACGGCGTCCGTGATTTCCAACAAGAATGTCAAATTTGGACTTGTCTGACCACAGAATACTTTTCCACTTTGAAATAGTCCATTTTAAATGAGCCTTGGCCCACAGGACACGACGGCGCTTCTGGACCATGTTCACATATGGCTTCCTTTTTGCATGATAGAGCTTTAGTTGGCATCTGGAGATGGCACGGCGGATTGTGTTTACCGACAGTGGTTTCTGAAAGTATTCCTGGGCCCATTTAGTAATGTCATTCACACAATCATGCCGATGAGTGATGCAGTGTCGTCTGAGGGCCCGAAGACCACGGGCATCCAATAAAGGTCTTCGCCCTTGTCCCTTACGCACAGAGATTTCTCCAGTTTCTCTGAATCTTTTGATGATGTTGTGCACTGTAGATGATGAGATTTGCAGAGCCTTTGCAATTTGACGTTGAGGAACATTGTTTTTAAAGTGTTCCACAATCTTTTTACGCACTCTTTCACAGATTGGAGAGCCTCTGCCCATCTTTACTTCTGAGAGACTACCTCTCTAAGACATCCCTTTTATAGCTAATCATGTTACAGACCTGATATCAATTAACTTACTTAGTTGCTATAGATGTTCTCCCACCTGAATCCTTTCTAAATTTATTGCTTTTTCAACCATTTGTTGCCCCCGTCCCAACTATTTTGAGACCTGTAGCAGGCATCAAATTTGAAATGAGCTCATTTAGTGGATTAAAGTGTAAAATTTCTCAGTTTAAACATTTGTTATATTATCTATGTTCTATTGTGAATAAAATATTTGCTCATGTGATTTGAAAGTCGTATAGTTTTAATTTTATTCAAATTTAAAAAAATGTCCCAACTTTTCCGGAATTCGGGTTGTATTTATTCTAAATAGACTGTAAATCTACTGTAATTTGGAATATGTTAAAGATGTTTTTGATGATGATGTGTAGTTTGCATTGAAAAACTTAAAGGTGACCTAGAATGTGAAATTGAATTTATTTTGACATAGTTAAATAACAAGAGTTCAGTACATGGACATGACATACAGTGAGTTTCAAACACCATTGTTTTCTCCTTCTTACTTAAATCTCGATTTTGAAAAACACCCCTGAAAAACAGGCGAATCTCCACATAATACCGACTCTGACGCAACAGTCGGGATCATTAATATGTATGACTCCAAACATTTGCATATGCCAGCCCATGTTCAGTAGGCGCGTTTCCATTACAGATTTGCGCAAAACTTTAGCGATATTTTCCAAATGTCGATAAAAAAACTATTGCGAAATGATGGTGTTTCCATTAACCGATGTTATGCGACTAAAACGTCTTTTTTTTTTCCTCTCGCGATAAGTCAAGTCAAGTTTATAACCTATTTCACAGCCATGCACCGCACTAGACATTATTATTATTATTAATGGAAGGAGACGTGGTGTGTTATCCAAGCATTAATGGCAGGGAAAGACACTGAGTTCCTGGTGTTTCTCCCTTATTTCTGCTTCGATGTCTTGATGGCATTTCTTTGAGGTTTAGAGAGGCTATTCCTGTAATTATTGTTTCTTTTTTTAAATGAATTTAATAAAGAACTCTATCTCGTATTATGTCCAAACGGTCGTTGCAAAACGAAAAACGAACGGTTGTTGTATTTTTAAAATGCAAAGTTGAACACCAACATTTTAATTTGACCACACCAATAGCTGCGCTATATACATCTCAACGAATTTTCAGATATTTGTTTATGACTTTTTGCCCCCTTTAGAACATTTAAAATATTCACAAATTAATATGGGAAAAAATTTAGATTTTACTGGTTTTCTAAGGCCAAATTAGAACATGGATATTTATGATATTTTTCCCGCAATGATAGGTGAGTTATTATAAATGCGTCTGAAAAAATATAAGTTAAAAACATCCCTGGATGCAGCTTTAGAGAGAACTGCACCATACGGATTAGTTAATCAGAAAATCTTTAGCTTTAGTCTATAAAGGATATTGTTTCAGTTCTCGCGCTCCAGTTCACGAAGATCATAAAGTGCGCCTGATTGTTTTATATTATTTTACAAAAGCACAACGTTTTCTTGTTATTGTGACATTACGCAAATAAAAGTAGTTGCGAATAATGTATTATTATTTTCTGTATAACCAGAAATGATGGAGTATTTTAAGTTGATTCCACTTTTGATGGGAAAATGAAAGGCATCCAGTGCGTGCTCAAAACTCTGCACACACTCTTGAATATTGGTCAAAATCGAGTGTTTATTTGTGATAATCTTAGCCCTATTATTGTCCAACCTGTACTATGAATGAGATGTGACGAATTGCTTTGTTGCTTTTTTGGATAAAAGCGTCTTCTACATATCTAGCCTAATAAATGTTATAATAGGCTAATGATGATAATTATTATTATTATTTGCGGACACGTACCTAAAACACACTCCGTCTTCTAAGTCAGGTGACTGTAAATGCACAAAACCCGTTTCCATTGCAGTTTTGTGAAAAAATCCTTTTTCGAATTGCCTGAAAAACCTCATCATGCGAGCGTAAAAACTTTTTTGCGATAAACGGGAGTTTTTGCGAAATTGACGTTTCCATGCAGTGTATTTTCATTTCGCAATTTCAATTTGCGCAAATTGAAGGGATGAAAATTGAAATGGAAATCGAAATGGAAACGCAGCTAGTGACAGACGAGACGGAGCTGCGCAGCCGAAGCATGGCAGTTGATCAGTGTTCGGATCTACACATGAACACAAAAGTATATTTTAGTTCCTTCGTCCGAGCCTCTGAAGAAACAATGGATTAATTTTATTTTCTCTGGAAATTTACAAACATTTCACCGACGACTGTTTCCTCAACCTGGCCTCGGACCGAGCTGATGTGTAATTGTTGTTCAAGTTCAGACAGGTAATCTTTCTCTCAAAATCGTTTAATACTGTTTATGCATCAGTAAGTCGAGCCAGTGATTAAATATCAACTTCACATCGTTTCTTTTAGTAAAAAATGTTTTTGTTTTTTTTTGGACAAAAAAATCGTATTTAAATTGTGAATAAATTATATACAGAAAGCGATCAAAGAACAATCTTTCCACAATCCACACAGCTTGAGTTTTTTTGGACACTTGCCAAACTCGTTATGAATTCAATGAGGCACGTTACACTGCACAACGAAGCTCTAACTGTATTTACATCATCTTGTCTGCTGCATTAGAGTAGAGAGACTGCATTAAAATGATAATATCTTCATCCTCGCGATCGACAGGCTGTCCTCTGCTTGTTCATCACAGCAACACTTTATGTGATAGGAATAGATCAAAAACATCTCACGATTCGTTAATCTCGATGGCTGTAATAGTAAAAACGTATAATAGCTGTAGTAAAATTATTCGAGAGAGTTTCACATGTAATACATAGCGATTTCATATGCATGCATGTCAGCCAATCACAGCAGAGGCCGGTTACACACAGCAGACACGCCCCTTCAAACAGAGTGTTCAAAGCAGAGGCTAAAATCAGGCTAGGAAAAGTGCCTTTTATTTCTAAATTATGACTATTTTTGATCTAAAAAAATATACTAACATTATAAGGGCAACCCAGGAAATATTATAAAATAATTTTAAAAACCATTATAGGGCACCTTTGTGTGTGCAGTTTTGTGTGGTGTCTACATGTTGGGGTTTAAATTAGCACAGTGACTCGTGCTTTTTAAACAGTGAGTGAGAGTGTGTTTATAAGTATGAAAGAGAGATAATAAGTCAGTAACTAGCTTTGCATCTACATGAATCTGCCACACTGCTCAGCACAGGCTCTGACACACCATTTCAATTTCATACTTGTTCACAAATGCCCAAATACCCCTTCTTATTGTACCTGTGCACATCCACACATTCACACGCACTACCCCGTTGCCACAGTAACTCCATAGCTCTGCATTATTCATGGGAAAGCAAATTGACTTTCACATCAGCAAGCGTTGACTAGTCTTGCATAGACAAACTGTTGACTATCGGCGTAAAGTCTGAGCCACATTGCAGCTTAGCCAAAATGCAGAAAATGGAAAAAAAAAAAAAAAGAAAATCTCTTTCTCTCCCTCCCTGAGAATTACAGAATTCAGTTCAGTATTCAAATCTAATAAAATGTTAAATGAGTATAACAAAATACAGGTTTTTCATTTAAAACTAATGCAATATCATTTTTAAATATAATGTATCTTAGTTCTAAATGAATTTAAAAAATAGGCTTAAATGTTTCTGTGCACTACCTTTACGCATGATTGAACTCTCAATGAATTTTAGTCAGTAGAAATTTGCATTCATCAAAGAAACGTTCCTAATTGATGCAGTGTGACCTTGTATTTCATGTGTCCCTTTTGTTTCGTGTGTGTTTGTGTCTGGGCAGAGTGTCTCCAGGGAAATGTTATCACCTCTATAATGGACTGAGGGCCAGCCTCCTGGATAACTACCAGTTACCTGAGATCCAACGCACTCCACTTGAAGAGCTTTGCTTGCAAATAAAGGTATCCAGTCAAAGGCTCCATCTGTGTGTTTCTTTGCATACTATATTTCACTAAAATGCATGGTTGAATTTCCCCTTAGCGATCAATAAAATATCCGTCGATCTAGCTATATGTGAGCCACACTACACAGCTTTGGTGTCAGCAGTAGGTGTGTATGCACTTAAAATGCTTAGAAACTTGCTGGTTGGCAATCCTCAGAGAGGGAGAGAGAGAGAGCGCTTCTCACCGCTGTGGTTTTAGGAAATTGGACTCATTTGCACCAGTGACTCATTCTTGCTCCCCAACACACACGCTATCTTCATCACACACACACACACAGATACAAGCTCTTTCCCTTGTATCTGTTTGGCTCTAATGGGGCCTGAAGGCAGAGGTTTCATAAATAGTCTCCAGTGACTATAATAAGTGAGCACACAAACAAACTAATGGATTAAAAGGGACATTAATCAATGTCATTGTATCTGAGAGGCAGTGTAATCATGTAACTAGGCCTTTTAGCTGTGTCATTTACTGCTCATTTTCATCTCCATATAGCTGCCTTGTACCAGTTCTGTCTGCTGCTCAGTGGTACAGCTGGGCCCTGATTAACATTCACACTCATTTACACACACAAAGCCTTCATCTTATATTTTTTTGTGCTTAGATTGAGTAATTTGTAGATTTTGTAATCTCTCTCTCTCTCTCTCTCTCTCTCTCTCTCTTTTCTCTCAGATTCTGAAGTTGGGCCCCATTGCGTGTTTCCTGCGGAAAACTTTGGATCCCCCATCAGACAAAGCTATAGAGCTGGCCATCACACACCTGGTGGACCTGGTAAGAGGATAAAAAGATGATAGAAAAGAAAATGAGTTTTGGATTAGGAAATAAGTAAGGGATAAATTACTGTGTTGCTATCACAAAATAAACTGGGTAATCAGGAACCCAACAGACAGCATCTACTTGGCTACTTACTAGATAAATTAAAGGAATAGCCTAGTTCACTTACAATTATTCATTATTTCATCCTTCATCAAGTTGTTTTAAACTTGGCTTGCTACGATAGTCGGTGTTGCGGGTATTACACAGTGTTTAGTCACAACACCAGTTTCATCGCTTGCACCACTTGCATTAATGTTAATCAAAGAACAAAAGTAAGAGAGTAAATGACTCACTCAGACCCGGCGCCAGAGGATTATTCAGTGTTGGGGAAGCTTCTCTGAAACTGTAGTTTGACAAGCTACAAGCTACTCATAAGTTAAAGTAGTTAAACTACAGTCAAGCTACCCTTTTGGAAAAGTAGTTAGCTACACTACAAGTTACTATCAAAAAGTAGCTAGCTACATTGAAACTACTTTTTGAAGAACATATATTATAAATAACTAAATAAGTGTCATAAGTGCAATACAATTATGATTTCAAAGAGTATTGTTTTATTACACACAGCACTCAAATATCTCAGACTGTTTGTCAAAAGTGCAAAATTGCAACAAATAGCCTACAAAATTGCAAGAACAAAATATACATCCACCGTAAATTGCATGTAGAACATTTTCTCAAAAATACCGATTGAACTTGGACAAATAAGGCCATGGGTAATTAATTTTAGTTGTTTCTCCATCCTCGCGGTACACTGCTACTTGATGCAAAAAGTAGTTAGCTACTGGAAAAGCTACACTGTTTAAAAAGCAACTTAGCTACTGCCAAGCTACTGAAAAATGTAGTTAAGTTAGTAGCATCGCTACCTGTAGTTAAAGGGTTAGTTCACCCAAAAATGAAAATTAAGTCATTAATTACTCACCCCCATGCTGTTCCAACCCCGTAAGACCTTCGTTCATCTTCGGAACACAAATAAAGATATTTTTGATTGAATCTGAGAGCTGGATCAGTCCTACATAGACTGCCTAAGGGACTGGCTCTTGACGGCCCATAAAGTCATTAAAGAAAAGGTTTAAATATTCCATGTGCCTACAGCGGCTCAATTATAAGTTTATCAAGCGACGAGACTATTTTTTGTGCGAAAAAACATAAATAACGACTTAATTCGACTATTCTATTACTTCTTTATGGGCGCATGCGCGAGAACTGAGACGAGGACGTTCTTCTCCTTCGACTACTTTTTGTTACCGGCTGCTCCGCTTAGGAGTATTACCGCCACCTACCGTATAAAATGATGATCCATATATAAGGCGCTCTGGATTATAAGGAACACTGTCGTTTTTTGAGAAGATTAAAGGCTTTTAAGTTCACCTTGTAGTGCGGAAAATACGCTAATTGAAAAGCGTATGTACAGCGCGCATCTTCCTCTGCTTGTAAACAGAAAGTTTTGCGCTTCCAGCTATATCAGCACATCATTTTATACGGTAGGTGGCGGTAATACTCCTAAGCGGAGCAGCCGGTAACAAAAAGTAGTCGAAGGAGAAGAACGTCCTCGTCTCAGTTCTCGCGCATGCGCCCATAAGGAAGTAATAGAATAGTCGAATTAAGTCGTTATTTATGTTTTTTTCGCACAAAAAGTAGTCTCGTCGCTTGATAAACTTATAATTGAGCCGCTGTAGGCACATGGAATATTTAAACATTTTCTTTAATGACTTTATGGGCCGTCAAGAGCCAGTCCCTTAGGCATTCTATGTAGGACTGATCCAGCTCTCAGATTCAATCAAAAATATCTTTATTTGTGAACGAAGGTCTTACGGGGTTGGTACAGCATGGGGGTGAGTAATTAATGACTTAATTTTCATTTTTGGGTGAACTAACCCTTTAACTACTCCCCAACACAGGGATTATTATACCGGTAACCAAATAATCATGAATGCACTCCGATATCTTTTAAAGGGTTAGTTCACCCAAAAATGAAAATTCTGTCAGTATTTACTCACCCTCATGTTGTTCCAACCCCGTAAGACCTTCGTTCATCTTCGGAACACAAATTAAGATATTTAAGATATTAAGATCACTCCTGCATACAGTCCATAGGCTTCTTGAGGGAATGACTCTTGCTGTCCTCAAAGTCATTAAAGACATCGTTAAAATAGTCCAAGTGACCACAGTGGCTCAATTTTAAAGGAGCAATGTGTGACTTTTAGCGACATCTAGTGGTTCGGTTGCGAGTTTGCACCAGGTTTGCACTAAGGGCTCAGCCCACTGCTCACCCCTCCCTTTCGAAGAAGCTACGGTTGCTAAAACGGGACAAACATCTCGTCGGCTGAGACAGCAGAGAATAGCCAGAGTAAGCCAAGAGTGTGTAACATTGTCACTGTTTCTGTACCACAGTCCATTATAAACCACATCATGAATACTGTCTGTTTACAAAGCCATAGTCAGGTGAGGATCAAGGGTTTTAATATATAATTTAATAAAATAATAATCAGCTGTTTGTCTCACAAACGTAACCAGCAGCACATTTCTCCCCACATACTGTAGCAAACCCATAATACAGCGAGGGAGCAGCTATATATTTTTTCTAACAGGGTAGTAATAGTTTAGCTGGCTAATATGAGCTGTTACTGTGGCTGAGCTGGGACGCGTCTGCATGAGTCCAAAGGTCGGAAGTGCACGCGCTGTTACAATCATGTCATCTCCGCATCCCATAGATACTATTTACTACACACAATAGGCTTTTTTTCTCTGATTTTTAAAATTCTTCGCGATCGACTTTAGTGATAAAAGACTTTAGTAAAAGTCTCTATCGACGGGTTAGTGATTCCTGTTTTACGGTCAATGACATGAATACTAATCATCAGCTGTCTCACGAACGTAACAGCACTATCCCCAACATAACAAACCCATAACACAGCGAGGGAGAACTAAGTTACATGAAACAATCCCAACTACATATTTTTCACCACTCACAAGGGAAAAGTCACTACTCACGGAGTGTAAGGCTAGCTTCCAGCTTTCCGCTACTTCTCTTTCAAGGTAGTGATGAAACGCGTTCTGTAGCACTGTGTGTTCGCGTTCGGCTACGGTAGGAATATGACGTCACAACATGGCGACCTTCATAGAAGGGGATTCCCTCGGTTATGGAGCTATTAATGTCTCATTCTAAGGTAATAAAAACATTGCGGCTAATTAAGTAAGTTCTTTATACACCACTGAAAACATAGTTATGGATGTCATATTGCATTTCTGTTAATAGATACTCAACTTTGTTACACATTGCACCTTTAACTTTATCAAACGACGAGAATACTTTTTGTGCGCAAAAACAAACAAAAATAACGACTTTATTTCAACTATTCACCATTAGACCTTCTTCATGGGCCTGTAGTCAGTTAACGTAGTGTGATTGCGTAAAGCTACGTCACACGTAGGCTCACTACTGACGTACAATAACAGAAGCTTACGCTATTAAACTAGTAACCTGACTCGCGCAGAGGGAGAAATAAACGAATAATTGAAATAAAGTCGTTATTTTTGTTGTTTTTTTGCGCACAAAAGTGTTCTCGTCGTTTGATAATATTAAAGGGTTAGTTCACCCAAAAATGAAAATTAAGTCATTAATTACTCACCCCCATGCTGTACCAACCCCGTAAGACCTTCGTTCGTCTTCGGAACACAAATGAAGATATTTTTGATTAAATTTGAGAGCTGTATAACTACCACATTGGCTCCTAAGGGACTGCCTCTTGACGGCCCAAAAAGTCAATGAAGAAAATGTTTAAATATCCCAAGTGACTACCGTGGCTCAACTATATGTTTATCAAGCGACGCGAATACTTTTTGTGCGAAAAAACAAACAAAAATAACGAGTTTATTCGACTATTTCTTTTCTTCCTTGTAGGCCAGAAACGAGATTTCCTTATAGATTTCCACGACGCATGCGCGAGAATTGCGATCTGAAGTAGTGTAAGCTGGTGTAAGCAGATCGCAATTCTCGCGCATGCGTCGTGGAAATCTAAGGAAATCTCGTTTCTGGCCTACGAACGAAGGTCTTACGGGGTTGGAACAACATGAGGGTGAGTGAATACTGATAGAATTTTCATTTTTGGGTGAACTAACCCTTTAACACATTTCCGGCAAACGGCTTCTTCACGCAAAAGAAAAACTCTTCATGAAGCACAGTGAAATTCAGTGACCTATGGCGTTTCCCCATGGATCGAGGTTCGTTCGTTAACTTAATTTATACGTGCAATTCACACGAGCTAAGCGCATCCGAGACTGCTGCGAGTAGTCAAACTTTATTAATGAAACAGAAAATCATAGGGAATCATTTCCTTAATTTTTTTCTTTTTTTTTTTTACGGTTTGGATGGTCACGCGGCTTTCATAGTTTTCAGTTACGTGACTGGTGCGGTCAGATCGCATGTCATTCAAACTCCCTGTGAAGGATACATTGACGCTAATTTAAAAGTGAATGTGAAGTGCACACTGCCACACCAGCTTTTTATAAGCGATGTAAAAGAAAAATTACATTGTCAATCCCCACGGCGATGAAAACGGTATTACCGGTGTTGTCACACAAGTCGATTAACCGGTGGGAGAATATTATCACCGTCACATCTTTATTTCAAACCTGTATGAATTTCTTTCTTCTGCTGAACACAAAGGAAGATATTTTGAAGAATGTTGGTAATCAGACAGTTTGTCAGTAGGAAAAAAATACTATTGAAGTCAATGGGGTCCATTAACTGTTTGGTTAACAAACAGTCTTCAAAACATTCTTCAAAATATCTTCCTTTGGGTTCAGCAGAATAGCAGAAGAAATGAATTCATTCAGGTAAAGAATAGCCTATTATACTATTATTATACAAAATGAATTGGCAGTGAAATGCTGTGATTGACCAATGAGTATATGAGAATTGTTCCAGAAAGCTGTGTAATTAAGAAGTGTAATGACTCAAATCAAAGAGCTTAGCAATAGCACAATACTTTAAAGGACAAGTTCGGTATTTTACAATTAAAGCACTGTTTTAAGATCGTTTCTGATTAAATAGAATGGTTGGGATTGTTTTTTAGACTGATGCTGCTGTCACGAGATTTTTTGGTTAGCACCCCCCCACCTTTATAATGGTAGCATAGGTGCACTGAGACAATCATTCATAAAAACGCATAAAACTTTAGTTTACAAAGACGTGAAACTCACCGAGTGGTCTGGGGTGTTCACTGATATGCTCACACAAAAATCGCTGCAAAAGATGCCGTCCAACAGGTTTTATCGTAGTTTTTGTCCATCTCCATTGACTTGTATTGTGTGTTCTGTGATGTCCGTTATTACTCCGCCGCCTGGAAACGGAAATGGCCCTTGTTTGTATTCTTTCTGTAGTCTTATGCAGTCGTGTGGTCGCGTGCATAGGTCGCGTGTAAGTGGTTTGCTTGCATTTGGCAAAGGTGCATTATCGCCACCAACTGGGCTGGATTGTCTATTATTCAAGCTCTCAACGGAAGAATGTCCGGCTGTGAGGCGTTCGGAAAAATAGGTCTACAGTTTTATAACGAATGGGAAAACACCTGTTGGAAAGCGTCTTTTGAGGCGATTTTTGTGTGAGCATATCAGTGAACACCCTAGACCACTCGGTCTTTGTAAACTAAAGTTTTATGCGTTTTTATGAATGATTGTCTCAGTGCACCTATGCTACCATTATAAAGGTGGGTGGGGTGGGGTGGGGTGGGGGGGACGGGGTGCGAACACAGAATCCGAAAATTCTTGTGACAGCAGCATCTGTCTAAAAAACAATCCTAACCATTCTATTTAATCGGAAACGATCTTAAAACAGGGCTTTAATTGTAAAGTACCGAACTTGTCCTTTAATGTATTCTTTTTGAAAAGACAACCATTGCTCTGCTGTATTTTGTAGAACGCCCTGGACAGGAGTGAAGAGCTGACTCCATTAGGATTTCATCTTGCCCGTATGCCTGTAGAGCCTCATATAGGAAAAATGATTCTGTTTGGAGCTCTTCTTGGCTGTTTGGATCCTGTGCTTACCATTGCGGCCAGCCTTAGCTTTAAAGATCCCTTCTTCATACCACTGGTACATACAAACACACGGTTTCACATAAACACATGTGCAGCCCCAGAGGGCATTCTCTAATGAGGGATTGTTTCACTGATGGATGCGTTTATCTCAGGGAAAGGAGAAGATCGCGGACCACAGGAGAAAAGTGCTCTCTCAAAACTCTAGAAGTGATCATCTCACTATTGTCAATGCATTTTGGGTAAGTCCTAGAAGTTTATTGTCATTAAAAAGTCACTCTTAATTCTTAGCTTCCAGCTGGTCCTGGCATGAGACATTCACAGCTAGCCATAGGGATCTGTGCTGAGGGCTTATCTAGTCACTGAGAATCTGTCCTTAGGGATTGTTTTGTCAAGGTCTTTGCTGCACGTTAAGGGCTATCATTGTACGATACAAACACGCAGAAAGTTTTAGAACACAAAACTCACAAAAAAGTGGCAAAAGACGGCCTGCACAGACACAGATCAATGATGATTATGATGTCATCATTACCTCTTTGACCTACCCACTGGTGCGTTCCCACAGGGAGGAGAAATAACACAACATGATCAGTAAATAACTATATCTTCCAAAGGGACTTAATGATAGGAAAGTGGTTTTTTTTTGGTTTTTTTGTGAATATGACGGTGTATTATTTGTGTTTGGTACATTTCTCTGTGGATTCTTTTACAAACCAGTCACAATTAGAGGTTGGCTGATTAGTGGATTTTACCGTTACCGATATTTAGGTTTGTCCATACGTGATAACCGATTATTCAACCGATATTTTTTTATATGATATGATTTTGGATATATAAAAAAAAAAACCATAACACTCCAAGTAAAACAGCGCTGAACTGAAATGTGCTATATGAAATAAATATAAATATGAATATATTAAAATGAGGAGTTCTACAGAACGAATTCTAAAGAGAATAATTTAATTAAAATATTACAAGTTTCTCTACTTATGACCTAATAACATGCATGTAAATAGTGTACATTTCATAGGTAACACTTTGCAAGTCCCATTTGTTAACAATGATGTACAGTATTAGTTAGCCTTCATGAACTAGTATATGCATTATGCAATATAATTTTTTTTACAGCATGTATTAATATGTGAGCAAGACAATTCATGTTAGTTCATAGTACATTAACTAAGGTTTACAGATAAAAATAAAAATTAACACTCAATTTAAAATGTATTAGTAAATGTTATAGTAAATAGTAAACAAGCAATGAACAATACTACAACATTTATTGACCTTAGTTAATGCTAAAAATGTAATCTTATTGGAAAGTGTTACCATTTCATATAAATCCAGAATCTGCTATGCTTAAAGATGGCCATCCTTAAATATCTGCAAAGGCTAGAGCATTAAAATTGCATAAATGTAGGCCTATATTACATGTATAGTCTCTCACTTTAGTTGCTTCTATATTAGAACACTTGATGATTATCTAATCAAAATAACAATATGTATTGCACTGCAGTGATAAAAAAGAATAAAATTTTCTGTTTCTGAATTGGTTGTTTCTGTCGGCTAGATGAACATATCAATGTTGCGAAAGCAATCATGTCACTAGCTTTAAAAATGCAACTTTGCTGTTTAATGAATGCATAAAAGTGACCAGCTGGATATAATCTAATGCAAATGGATGGTAACAATTACAACATTAAACATTGGGGTCAGGTTTGTGCGTGTTTTTGTCACATTGTTTTAACCGCTTGAGGTACTAATGTTAGTTGTCACAGCCTCAACGACAAACATACTTCTTTTCTTTCTCTGCTATGACAGCGCACAGAGCAATGACAGCACACTCTTCTCAGCGCTCTGGTACTGTGCAATGACAGCGCACTCTTTTCAGCACCCTACTCTAAGCGGGGAGGGTGCCAGTGTCTGACATTGTACTTGCAGGCTTATAGACCTCTTTAATGTTATTTTTAGTGATGCCTGACTGATGCAGTTGGACATCATTTGTGCCAACTTGATAACAATTTTACTGAATTATGTTTCGCAAATGAGCATTAGTGGTGTTTTTGTATGGTGTTATTTTAGGGCTGGGAGGATGCTAAGAGACAGGGTGGCAGGTTTGAGAGGGAATACTGCTGGGAAAACTTCCTGTCTGCAAACACGTTACAGGTCAGTGTGCACTATACCTATCAAACATTAGTTAAACATAATAGACAAAATTGACGTTTTGATGTGCACTTGATGAATGGAAACCCATTTTGCTTCCCACCAGATGCTTCAGAATATGAAGGGTCAGTTTGCGGAGCATCTTTTGGCAGCTGGCTTTGTGAATAGTAAGGACCCTAAAGATCGCAGCTCTAACATCAACTCAGGTACTTTGCTTAGACTCTTCGACTGCCATTTACACTTGTACTGATTTGTAGGGCTATAGTCAACCAAAGAAATCCTTAGTCGACCAAAGTCTTGTCCTGCGTGACGATTAGTCAACTAAAAAACACAACATTTATAAAACAAAAACGAAAAAACATCAAAAATAAATAAAACTATAGTAATAATACAATTCTTCAAAAATTAAGTGATTTTTTTTTTTTTAACTGTAAAAAGTGAGGAGCTCTGTCCTAGGTTTTTGGTGACAGTCACAATCGCGCACCTGATCACACCACACGCTACAAAAAAATATAACTGATGCAAAATCTGAACAAAAGCTCTCGTTTATGCAGGCTTTATATTCTTCTTTATTTACAAAGATATGGGTTAACTTTTGTAAAGCCAATCTAGGCGTTTAAAAAAAAAGCCTAAAAACAATCTGAAATAGGCTGTGTTGTAGGAAGGCTGCAAGGCATATAGGTTTATTTTCGTTTTGTTACATCATTTAGGCTATTTTCAAATGCGTCAAAAGTACAAATAAAAAATGAAACATATTAAGAAAGGCTGCTTACGTCTTTTGCGCGCTCAAGTTCGATTTCAAATGTAGGCACGCGATGTGCGCGCACATAATGGAGCAACGCGGTCGCCTACCTCCAAAGTCTTGTCGTCTTTGTTTTAAAATGCAGCCAGACAAAAGATTTAGATTTCGACTAAAGCCAAAACAAGTAGCATTCTACCTAAATGAATACAGCAAAACTACCTATATCCCTTACTGAGCGTAAAGCAGCAGCGCAGCCAGCCACAGGTGCGGTTCCCGAGTGTATGTGTGTGCGCTAAACTGTGGCGCAGTTACAAAAATAGCCCTAAAGTAAAGCATTTAATAATTATAATTATATTTAGAATACAGTAATAAATAACTGCTTATAAAAGGAATAAATATCAAGGAGTAGTAAATCATTGAAAATGTATTTCTATTGGTAAAAAAAAAAAAAAAAAAAAATTAGACTGGTCGACCAATAAGAATGTCAGTCGACCAAGGCGGCATCGACTGATTGGTCGACTAAATGACTAAAGTTGACAGCCCTACTGATTTGAGCTGACAACGACAAACATACTTCTCAAAAATCCTCAAAAATCAGCTGTCTGAGAGTGCTGATTTTTGAGGAGTGATGAGCTACTAATTTTCTAACCAGAATCCAAACATAATGTTGACACTATCGATCCCAGAAAAATATTTAGGTAACACTTTGCAAAAAGATTTAATTTAATAACATTTCTATTTGTTTTAGCCAAGGGTACCACCATTTTTCCAAGTCTACAACCACTTTTCGAACATAATAGGCTTTTTCTCTGATTTTGAAAACTCTTGGCGATCGACTTTCGGATCGTCCGCTTTTTGTCCCGCCAAAGCCTTTTTTGATCGGCGAGTGTTGTATAGTAGAATGACTGATGCGTTTGACCGGGCGCTAACGAGCTGAGAGAGAGAGCGCGCGCGCGCCCTGGCCGCGCGCGCACTATCACGTCTTCACACAACACAAGCGCTGTCTTGCATGCTCTCTCTCTCTCTCTCTCTCCCTCCTCGCGCATATTATTCAAAATCAATGGACATGATAGTAAAAGGTTTGTGTCTTTATAATAGGCATGCCAATCACAATCATATAGGCTACCATCTGGGCCTGCATGGCGGCAGGAAAAAGACGCAGAGATGTAAGACACCTCTCTACCTTACGATGGTTTTGGTACACCAATAGTAGATTTGCGCTCTGGAGTTCGGCTGATAAACTCTGCCATGAGCTAACTAATTATATTGCTAGCGCTGATATTGACATTGACTAACGTTATATGATCACTAGCAGTTTTTTAGACTAGTTTTTTTTTTGTGCCGTGTAGGCTGAATCATAATCGCGTGATTCGCGTCAAGACACCTGATTGGCTAATACTACACACTTCAGATAAATAAAATAATGTTTTATTAAATAATTACTGAAAATATTCCTCTCTTCATCCCACACCCCAAACATAACATATAAAATGTTGTGGAACAGAAACAACAACCAGAGATATATGTATAAGCTATCATTTTATTGTCATCACAGTTTGCCAACAGTCCTGCATCCATAATTCTACATTGATTAAAAAAGAAAATCAAATGTGTTTTAATGGTAATTGTTTTATATGTAAATCATTTATTTATAATTCAGATGAGAATAAAGTGTTAATTAAAATTAAGGAAAACAAATATATTGATCTGAAATATAGCAAATTAATTTTACATTCATTCAAGTACAATTACCAAACATATATCAAGGTCATTTTGTCTTTTTATTAATTTAATTAATAAACTAATTATATAAAACTATTGTCAGTGCACTACAAATAAACTGGTTCTATGCCTTTATTAATAAAACTTAAACAACTTAAAAATACGAGGCTTAAGAGATTTATAAAATGCCTTCTGCATTTTTGTTTTGCTTTTCACTTCATTGTACCGAAATTGTACTGAACCGAGGTATGAACCCAACCGTGACTTCTGTACCGTTCCACCCCTAATGCAGTATTAGGGTTGGGTATCGTTTGAATTTGAACGATTCTGATTCCGATTCTTTTAAGAGGCAGGGTCAAAAAAGTTTAGCTAACCTTGCTTACCAACGGTCTTTCTGAAGGAAATACTCCTTCTGTAAAAATACATTTTGCATTTTGCCAAGATTTCGTTATTTTTAGAAAAGTGAAGCCACACTTTGGATCGCCGACGTAAGGTACTCATGTTCGACTCGCGTGGTTATGCTAACACTTCCGGTAGACGCTTCTTCGTTGGTGTTGTTCAGCGGTTTCTTCTTCCGCTCGGCGGACTGTGAATATCGAAATTTTTACTTTTGAACGATTCTTGGAAAAACGAAAAGTTAGTCTCGGTTCCAATCGATACTCGATTCTCGATACCCAACCCTATGCAGTATGTTTCATTATTATTCATTACTATTCCAGAGAACGGCTTACTATAAATAATTTGCGTGACCAAATCATGTTTTGCGCCAGTAACTGAAAAAGTTAGTAGCGCAAGTGCCACCAGTGGAAAAGGTTAGTGTAGTTCCCTGCTCATTCTAAGGTAATAAAAATATTACGGTTTATTAAGCAAGTTATTTATACACCACTGAAAACATAGTTATGGATGTCATATTGCATTTCTGTTAATAGATACTCAACTTTTTTACACATTGCACCTTTAACTTGGATTTATCTGCGACCTCAGCTCTCATTGAGCAGTGGCAGATTACGTAATACAGAGAATAAACGGACACTTTAAATAAATAAACAGTTAATAAACTTGCTAATAAACAGTTATCTATTTAAGCTTTAAGAACGGTAAAAAGCTGTCGATTAAAATCGGTTAACAGCATGTATGCTATAATGAGGTTCGATCTCGGGTCGTTTGAAGCTCCATGAGGTTGAGGTTGTTGCGTTAACCATTATCAATAACCATTAACCATTGCGTTGCATTATCGTCTTATGCGCTTGTAAAGCCTCACTGATGTAGCCTAATATGTTTCTACTGCAATGTTTTAAGTTTTCATTATTTATTCAATTTAATTTCAGTATTGTGATTAATTAATTAAACTACGTTTCACTTGAATTAATCTGCAACCAGGTTTCAAGTGAGCCGTGGCGCGGCTGCAGTTTACGCATTAGGTAGAATAAAGAGAATATAGACACTATTCAAAGTCTGTGATTTTAGTGCCTCTTAGCGGCAAAATGCAGCGAATACACCCCAAGTTTTACCGGCAGAACGGCAGCGGTAAAAGTCTTATTCTGGTTGTCCACTTACTGTATGTGAATGCTTGGCTAAAGAGATGCATCTTTAATCTAGTTTTAAACTCGGACAGTGAATCTGAGCCTCGAACAATATCAGGAAGGCTTTTCCCGAGTTTAGAAGCTAAATGTTTGAATGCCCTCCCTCCTTTAGTGGACTTAGATATCCTAGGAATGCCAGAAGCCTCAAATTTAGTGAGCTTAAAAGGGTTAGTTCACCCAAAAATGAAAATTCTGTCAGTATTTACTAACCTTCATGGTGTTCCAACCCCGTAAGACCTTCGTTCATCTTCGGAACACGAATTAAGATATTTAAGATATTAAGATCACTCCTGCATACTAGTCCATAGGCTTCTTGAGGGAATGACTCTTGCTGGCATCGAAAAGTCATTAAAGACATCGTTAAAATAGTCCAAGTGACTACAGTGGCTCAATTTTAACTTTATCAAACGACAAGAATACTTTTTGTGCGCAAAAACAAACAAAAATAACGACTTTATTTTAACTATTCACTTCCTTCTCTATGGGCCTGTAGTCAGTTAACATAGTGTGATTGCGAAAAGGGACGTCACACGTCTCACTATTGGCCGACGCTGGTCATGTGTGTGTGATGCGTGTGACGTACAATAACAGAAGCTTACGCTATTAAACTAGTAACCTGACTCGCTCAGAGGGAGAAATAAACGAATAGTTGAATTAAAGTCGTTATTTTTGTTGTTTTTTTCCGCACAAAAGTGTTCTCGTCGTTTGATAAACTTAAGATTGAGCCCCTGTAGTCACTTGGACTATTTTAACGATGTCTTTAATGACTTTTCGAGGACAGCAAGTCATTTCCTCAAGAAGCCTATGGACTAGTATGCAGGAATGATCTTAATATCTTAAATATCTTAATTTGTGTTCCGAAGATGAACGAAGGTCTTACGGGGTTGGAACAACATGAGGGTGAGTGAATACTGATAGAATTTTCATTTTTGGGTGAACTAACCCTTTAAAGAACACTAGGATTGTAGGGCGATAGAAGGTCCATTAAATACACAGGAGCTAAACCATTTAGGGCTTTATAGGTCAGTAGTAATACTTTGTAATTGATACAGAACTCAATAGGTAACCAGTGTAGAGATGATAAAATTGGTGTTTTACATATTTTTGTTGACCTCTTGTAAGAACTCTAGCAGCTGCATTTTGCACTAACTATAGCTTGTTTTCTTATAATATTACCAAGTGGCAGCATATATTTTGAGAATTGCAGAGGGCCTAACACCGATCCTTGTGGCACTCAATAGTCTGCTGACGTTATCTTCGATTTTTCCCCAGTACGATCTTAACCAGCTTAATGCCTGTCCCTGAACACCAGTGTGGTTTTGTAGACGATCCAAGAGTATTTTATGATCTAGTGTCGAACATTATTTGACTTCAAATGTTAATATTTATAAGAGTTTACAAAAAAATATAACATAGATTTAGAGTAATTAATGCTGTAAATGTCTAATCTAATTGAATCTGTAAAATCTAATTTTCCCTGATATTTTATTTGACATAATAAATCATTGTACTATAAAAATATGCAGAAAGTTTTAGAACACAAAACTCGATAGAGATGAATACAGTGGCAAAAGACGGCCTGCACACACACAGATCAATGATGATTATGATGTCATGACCTCTTTGACCTACCCACTGATGCATTAGTGAATATGGACAGGCAGGAGAAATAACACAACATGATCAGTAATAACTTTATCTTCCAAAGGGACTTAATGATAGGAAAGTGGTTGTTGTTGTTTTGAAATTATGTGAATGTCAATAGAGAATTATTTGTCTGTTTGATCATTTTTTTTCTGTGGATTCTTTGATAAACCAGTCACAATTTACAAACAGACTTACTGAAAGATATGGACCTGAAAGTAATGCCGCATCATGTATGTACAGTAGCCAGTGTTGGGTGTAACTATACTAAGTAATTCGTTACTGTAATTTAATTACGTTTCCATTGAAAATGTTAAGTAAGGGCTTACTCTTCATTTTTCTGTAATTTAATCACAGTTACTTCTGATTTAATTGAGGTAAATACTTTGTATAGATCAATCCGAGCTCACATTGATTCACATGCATTTTATGAGGTCTCTAAATCGTACGACCGAACTCGTACAAATTTGTATGAATTAGCCATCTTGTAAAATATGTATGAAAAAAGTGTGAAATGTCATGAGATCAGACATAAAACAATAGTGGGTTTAACATCAAAATGTATTGTCTGATGTTAAAAAGTATGTTTTTTATAATGTAACCTTCTCCACCTCAGTCAGTTTAAGGATAATTCATACAATTTGATAGTATTTATTTGAAAGAATTAAAACAGATTGATGTCTATCCTTGTATTATTCAACTGGTTGAGATTGATATGGGATTTTGAAAGTTATTAGTAATTAAAAGTAATTAAATACTTTTTAAAGAGAGTAATTAGAACAGTAATATAATTACACTGTTGAAGAGGTAATTAGTAACTAGTATTTAATTACTAGTACTAGTACTTAAGTAATTAAGTACAAATTATATATGAAGAGTTCAGATGCAAAAGCCTCTAAATGCCATTTGAAATTTTCTTCTTTAATGATGATTTTTATCAAACTTGTATATTTAAGTTCAGTAATTTCACTTACATAACAATTCATAGGTAATTATCATTGTCATTTAAGTGAAATTACTGAACTTAAATATACAAGTTTGATAAAAATCATCATTAAAGAAGAAAATTTCAAATGGCATTTAGAGGCTTTTGCATCTGAACTCTTCATATATACACACACACACACACACACACACACACACACACACACACACACACACACACACACACACACAAACACACACAGTATATATAAGCAAATTTCTTAAATATATACATGCATGTGTGTGTATTTATATATACAAAAAAATTGTATACAGTTCACACACATGTATTTTGTAAACACAAACTTTTATTTTGGATGCGATTAATCACGATACATCACAGCCCTAATTACTTTTTGTAAATCAAGCCATTGACTTAATAGTCAAATTGACACTGTTACTCTAAATGGAAATTATGTTATTTAAATTGTGGTAAGGTTATAGAGAAAGAGAGCAAAGAAACACTCAATTTAAGATCGCTGGAGCTGTTCAGTGACACTGAGAGTTCTGTACTCTCACCAAAACTCCCCTTATAATCAGAGCTGCTGTCTACACTGCACAATGAATCTCGTATTTACATTGAATCTTGTATTCACACTCCAAATTGCTCAATCACAACTAACACAGATGCGGACACAGTGGTGAGATAATTGGAATCATACGCTTAACAGCCATGATTGTGGTCAGCTACAATGTTCAGCGATACATAATAGATCTAAATATAATTTTTTAACTTATATAATTATAAGTTAATCTCAGCAGATGTAATAGTCAAATAAAATAACAGTCAAATAAAAAAGTAATACTTTATTATGCAACAGTGTTACCAAATTATAGCAGTTTTTGCATTGAAGTCTTAAAGGACAAGTTGTCCTTTAAAGGAGATATGCCACTTTAAATTGAGTGTTTATATCAAAGTACCCTTTGTATAAAATAGAAATAAGTATTTTATACTATTATACAATTTTGATGTAAAAAAAAATAGTTTCTAGCTCTGTTTTTCTCTCTGCTCGGTCTATCTTCCTATTCACATTTTTACATCTAACATACCAATGTTCTTCATTATTTGTGTTACTCAGAGAATGAGAAGCTGATTAAGGCGGTGATAGTAGCAGGACTGTACCCAAAAGTGGCCAAGATTCGCCACAGCAATAGTAAGAAGAGACCGACGTAAGTGGCATGTATTTCTTTCTATTGCTTGTTTTTTGTTTTTCCAATGTTTATTTTGGATTATGTGGTCTCCCTTCTTCGGTTCATTGATAGGCCTGAACCTCAATTAAATACTTACACACTGTCACTTCGGCTTCCATTTAGCATCCTTCTATTATTCATACGCCATTCTGCCTGTGATTTAAAACCTTTACACTAAGCCTAGCTCAATTTGTTACTGCTCTCATTGCTAGGCTGACCATCAGTGTAAACTAAAGTCTGCTTAACATTTATATTGTAGTGAAACCTTATACCATTCAAAGATATTCAAAAACACAGTAAAACAATATTGTGAAATATTATTGCAATTTAAGATAAACCGTTTTCTATACAATATAATTATAAATGTAATGTATTCCTGTTATGGCAAGCTGAATTTTCAGCATCATTACCTCATTCTTCAGTGTCACATGATCCTTTAGAAATCATTCTAATATGCTGATTTGGTGCTCATCAAACATTTCTTATTATCAATGTTGAAAACAGTTGTGGTGCTTAGGAGTAGTTCACTTCAAATGAAAATTACCCCATGATTTACTCACCCTCAAGCCATCCTAGGTGTATATGACTTTCTTCTTTCAGATGAATACATACGGAGTTAGGTTAAAAAATATCCTGGCTCTTCCAAGTTTTATAAAGGCAGTGAATTGCATCCGACAGATTGAAGCTCAAAAACGTGCATCCATCCATCTAAAATGAACTTCACACAGTTCTAGGGGGTTAATAAAGGCCTTTTGAAGCAAAACGATTTATAGTTCAGTTTATAATATTTTAAATGTTAAAGGGTTAGTTCACCCAAAAATGAAAATTCTGTTGGTATTTACTCACCCTCATGTTGTTCCAACCCCTTAAGACCTTCATTCATCTTCTGGACACAAATTAAGGTATTTTTGATTAAATCTGAGAGCTGGATCACTCCTGCATACTGGTCCATAGGCTTCTTGAGGAATTGAAACTTGCTGGCCTCAAAAAAGACATTGTTAAAATAGTCCAAGTGACTACAGTGGCTCAATCCTATGTTTATCAAATGACGAGAACACTTTTTGTGCACAAAAAACAACAAAAATAACGACTTTATTTCAACTATTCATTTACTTGTCTCTCTGCCTCGAATTGGGTTACTAGTTTAATAGCGTAAGCTTCTTTTATTGTACGTCACACGCATCACACACACATGACCAGCATCGGCCAATAATGAGCTTACGTGTGACGTAGCTCTACACTATCACACTATGTTAACTGACTAGACGCCATAGAGAAGGAAGTGAATAGTTGAAATAAAGTCGTTATTTTTGTTTGTTTTTGCGCACAAAAACTATTCTCGTCGCTTTATAAAGTTAAGATTGAGCCACTGTAGTCACTTGGACTATTTTAACGATGTCTTTAACAACTTTTCATGGCCAGAAAGTTTCAATTCCTCAAGAAGCCTATGGACTAGTATGCAGGAGTGATCCAGCTCTCAGATTTAATCAAAAATATCTTAATTTGTGTTCCGAAGATGAACGAAGGTCTTACGGGGTAGGACAACATGAGGGTGAGTAAATACTGACAGAATTTTTATTTTTGGGTGAACTAACCCTTTAATATTTTTCTTACACAAAGTAAAATAAGTAGCTTCCGGCCAAATGAACCTAAGGATTCCACTTAAGTGTAAAGCGCAGTTGGAGTTCATTTATGATGGATGGATGAATTCCCTGTCAGGATATGTTTCAATATAACTCTGATTGTATTCGTCTGAAGGAAGAAAGCCATATACTCCTAGAATGGCTTGAGGGTAAATTTGGGGTGAAATTATGGGGTAATTTTAATTTTAAAGTGAACTAATCCTTTAACACTTTTGTAGAAACCATGATTTATTTCAGGATTCTTTAATGAATGGTGTAAGTGTAAATTAACAGCATTTATTTGAAATTATAAAAGTTTTGATCAAAGTTCTGTCATTTTTTTTTTATTAATTTAATGCATCCTTGATTAATAAATGTTGATTTATTTTTATTTTTAAATCGTACTGACCCTGAACCTTTGAACGATAGTGTACATCTGTGATCAGAATTTCTGTCTTCCTAAATAAGTACAGATTATTTAATTAAATTAACAACATTTCTTTGAATTAACAACAATTCGTTTTCTATATAACGGTTGAAAAAAAAAACTGCTGTGATTAGATTATTTTTCTTTTTTTCCACCTCCTGGGTGGTTTATTATTGTTTCAATTATTTTGATAAACTTGCCCTAAAAGGCATGTATGACCACAATTAACTATGGTTTGTTGCTTTACGTAATATGGGGCATTTCAGTTTTTGAAAAATTCTTGAAATTGTGTGGTTTTGCAGGCAGGTGTACACTAAGGCTGATGGGAAAGTTTGTATCCACCCTAAATCTGTCAATGCGGAGGAAAATCAGTTCCACTACACATGGCTCATCTATCACCTGAAGATGAAGACCACCAGTGTACGTGTCTTTATTTTTTTAATGTTTTTATCTTTGCTGACGAGTCAAATATTGAGGCTAATTTTTGTGTTCTTTTAATTTACTTTTCTATTGCTATTGTATTTGTATTGTATTTTATTGCAACACTTGTAGTAGTGTTTCCCAACCGGGGTGCCTCAGCGATCCTTGTTTGCTGTCTGGCGAGAGCAGGGGCGCTGTGTAAAAAATCCTTCAAAAATGTTTCAATTGCTTAAAACTGTAAACGTTTTTATTGTATACCATCAATCTTAGGGATGGGGCCGATCCGATCCAGTGTCGGGACCGATACCAGCGTAATTCATGTATCAGATTTTCCCGATCCAACCTGCGGAGGTATCCGATATTCATGAGCCATGTCTGCGCTTTAACGTTGTCTGCTGAAATGACTCCAAAAGTGATTCCCTGAACGGAGGCGCGGCTCAATCATAGTGCTCAATGAGACACAGAGACCCCCGCTCAGGAAATTCATTCCGCAGTTTGCAGCCAGCTAGCAGGATAGCATTGATCTGCAAACACGTTCGCTGTGAGGAAATCCTATGGTGGAAACTTCACACTGCAGAGCAAGACAGCAAAATGCAATGTTTGCAAAGCCGTTAAAAAAAATTTGTCTGTGATGCATGTTTGCTATTCGCTGTCCAGAAGAGAAAGAGAAAGATCTCTCACGCGGTGCCACAGTGCGCACAACACGCCAGCCCTGCTTAATGAGTGACGACAGAGGACAGAACTAACGTTAAACATTCAAACGTAGCCTTTAGATCTGTGATATTAGTCTGATTTCCAAAGATTGTAGAATATATTGAGGTAAAACCATTAAAAACTATAGCTGCATTCTGTCAAGCACAACTTGCGGTGCGCTGTCATTTCTCCTTAAAACTCAAACTTTAAGACAGAATCAGCACGATCAGTGATTGTTGAAAAATGCAGTCTCTGCTGTTGCTAAATTGCGGGAAGCTTTTAATAATAAAAAGAGCTATTAAAAGCACAAAAATCTGCATAAGAGATGATGTTTGCTGTTCCCAATGTGGCGCGCGCTCCGAAACAGACCGCAACGAGACGAGCAAATTTTACTTTGGCCTTCATATGCGTGTCTAAACGTAGCGCAATCAAATGCGATCAAATGTAGCCTGCACAAAAATGTTAAAACGACCGGCTTGGAGATTAACACTTAAACAGTTTATGTCTAAAATAGACGTAGTTATGGAAATAGTTGGGAGAAAATATGGTGCATCAGGCTATTAGATCTGCAATCATTCTTAAAGGGGCAGCAGTCTAATAAACATGCTGACGATTGTGCCATTACTGAGAATCAAACAACAAAAGGCAAAGAGAAAATCACTCACAGCTCTTGAATGAATAACTTTAGCTTTAATAAGCATAAATCTTATTTTACTTTTGATTACTTTATTAATTCTTCTTTTAGGCAATACCAGTTTTTAGCCAATACCAGTAAAATTCTTTTTAGGCAATACCAGTAGACCTTCCTAAAATTCCATACCTGAATAATGTTTGTAGGCCTTCCTGAAATTAAAGCACTATGTTGGCCTGTATAATGTGTATCTTTGTTTAATTGTCTATCTTTTGTTTATCTATTGTTTAATATATATATATATAATATATATATATATATATATATATATATTATATATATATATATATATATATATATATATATATATATATATTATATATATATATTAATATATATATTATATATATATATATATATATATATATATATATATATATATATACATATACGGTGGCCGAGAGAGCTCACCGCGCTGCAACCTGATGAAGACGCATGCAAATACAAAAAAACGTGTGCAACTATAAAAACGCATTCAAATACAAAAAAACATCCGCAAATTAAGAAAAACATCTTCAGCAGTTCCACAACACACGTGTGCTTCAAGTACTCACAACACCACCAAATACAGAAACGCGCTGCAAATAACACGGTCCACAACGGAAATGTTTCCGGGGAACCAAATAAGTGACGGACCCAACTGGGACTTGCTTATTGCTCGTGAACTTCCCTATGCCCTACTCCCTTCAAAGGGCAGACGGCAAAGCTCTTCAAGTGGGAATTTGGCGTGAGCATGACACCTAGTGTGTCATTTATGTAGCCGTTTGGAACTTGATGAAGGGAGCAACAACAGACAACGTAATGTAATTATTTTTACCTTGGATGTTCCTATGACAACACAGCACTTTGTCCATCAGCTGTATAGCTGTTCTGACGACAGAAATATAATGATTAACATAACGGTTGCAAATAAATTATTTATTTTTTATTTTTACTTTATAAAAATCTGTTAAAATATCCGTTTTATATATCTGTATGTCAGTGTCATACATTACCTAACATTTTTAGGAAACTTTTCTATTGAAAATTTAAACATAAAATGAAACTATTTGTTTAGTGTAACTGATGTATAGATTAATATCTTGCCTTCATGTTCTTCTAGATCTTTTTATTTATTTATTTATTTTAGTTTTCAGATCATTGTTCTTTTCTCATTTGTATTGTGATGACATTGAACATATTGTTAACACATGTTGTTTATTGTACACAAGTTGTATGTCATAATAATTTGAATATCGGTGTTTTGCGGGGGGAAAGTCAAAAGAAATTAAATAAAACAAAGTAGAATTTTGAGCAAGCAAGGAGTATAGACGAACTATAAAAAAAATAATAGTATAATATTATTTATATATACAATATTATTTTAATAGTATAGTTTATTTATAAAAAAAAATATAGGCTTTGACTTCTTGTCAATAAAGGTTTTTTGCTGTAAGCACGTCCTGTGGTTCCAGTCGGGTCCGTCACTTATTTGGTTCCCCGGAAACATTTCCGTTGTGGACCGTGTTATTTGCAGCGCGTTTCTGTATTTGGTTGTGTTGTGAGTACTTGGAGCAAACGTGTGTTTAGGGATGCAACGATTACAGATTTGTAAGTATGATTATTGTCTGAGAAATAATCACGGTTTAACGATTATCACGATTATTATGCATCAATTAGTTTCACAACAATACTAATGTATAATTTCACATGAACACTCAACACTAGATTTTAATGTGTTATTTATTGCTGCCACAACATGGTACAAATTATAAAATGACAAACAATAACAAAAAGAAAACAAAATAAAACCACTTTACCTAAAGTAAAACACAGTCTTCTTTTCAATGAATGATATATGCTTTCTTTTATTCTTTCAAGCAGACATATTTATTTGCATGAATATAATTAATCCTTATTAAAGCTATTAACAAACAGTGAATGCTTTTTTTCTTTTGTTGCTTGATCAATATTAAGGATACAGACCGCATTAGGTTTACACTGTCGCTTTAAGAAGTCAGATCATGTCCAATGACATGCGGATCCAATTGCACTGATGCACACGGACACTCAACTTTTTAAGACATAACCGACATAATTTACATGAATACTGTCCAAACCGGACATTTAGACATAATGTTGTGTGTATTTGTCTATTCAGACACAAAAGTGAGCTCAGTTCAGTACCCGCGCGCTGTATGTGTCTATTAGCATGGTTGCACGCGTCGGGTTTGTGCCCACAGAAAACTGTACCGAATACAGCTCTTTTTTTGCATCGTCACTCTTATTCAGATCTATAGACTATGTCTGCTCTACTCATTCTCCCAGACGTTTACATTTTTTTAACGTGTTTTGGCACCGCAGGGTATACAAGACCAACAGTACAAATGTTGCGCATTACACACGCAGGACATCAGTTCTGACTGGATCGCTCCTCAGATCATCACAACATTTGCGTCTAGTTTTTATTAGTTTCGTCTCGTTTTTGTCTGTGAAAAAAATGTTGTTAACGAAATATCAACGGAAACTTTTACGGAAAGTTTTGCAGACAGGTGATCCGTCGTCTTCTATAACACCCTTGTTATTCTTTGTGTACGCAAAATGCTCCCACACTGCTGACTTGAGGCGTTTTTTTTTTTTTTTTTCTGTGGAAATAGAGCGTCGCTGCTTAGTCCCTCTGCCATAGTGACTGATGAGCACTTTAAGCTGGTGCACCGCTGGCGTAACTTTGTTTGCGTTTTGTGTTAGTTGCCTGTGCAGAATACACGGTGTAGCAAAGTCTTTACGATTAATTAACCGTGACGTTTTAAATCGCGGTTAATTGTGAAATCCGTTAATCGCTGCATCCCGTGTTGTGGAACTGATGAAGATGTTTTTCTTAATTTGCAGATGTTTTTTTTTTATTTGAATGCGTTTTTGTATTGTTGCACACGTTTTTTTGTATTTGCATTCGTCTTCAT
>NW_024121255.1:8033066-8165061 GCF_016745375.1 Pimephales promelas
TTTTTTTTTTTTTTTTTTTTTTTTAGGTCCACACAGAGAGGAAAGATGTGGCCTTGAATAGCTTCATTGTTATCTCAGTATTTTGTTATCTCAGTCATTTGATTGGAAAGTGAACAAAAAAAAAATCTTCCTGTTGGCTTTTCTTGAAGTTGAAGGCCACATTCCTCGCATATACCTAAATCCTGTTTGGGTTCCTCTCTTTATGTCTATTTATTCTAAATAGACTGTAAATCTACTGTAATTTGGAATATGTTAAAGATGTTTTGATGATGATGTGTAGTTTGCATTTAAAAACTTAAAGGTGACCTAGAATGTGAAATTGAATTTATTTTGGCATAGTTAAATAACAAGAGTTCAGTACATGGACATGACATACAGTGAGTTTCAAACACCATTGTTTTCTCCTTCTTACTTAAATCTCGTTTTTGAAAAACACCCCTGAAAAACAGGCAAATCTCCACATAATAGGCTATGTGCACAACCGTAGTTTCGAACTTCCGCTTTTGTCAGAAGTCGGCGTATCAGTTTCCGGTCTACGACTGGTCATCCGCATCCACTAATAAACAAACAAGGTGAGTGCTGCTGTTGTACGAAAAAAAGGAGTTCTTAAACACATCTAAGTTTCTAAGAACTGTAGTGGATCTAACGTCCGTTTCACACCCGTTTGCAGTGTGTGTTGCGGTGCAGGAGCGTGCTGTTAGTGCGTTCACATATTATGATGCGTTTGCACAGTGAATAACTGATCCGCGGCTGTACAACAAAAACATACTTAATATTTTTATTTAAAGTCCAGAAGTTATGCTGCAACTTATTTTTAAAAACAAAGTTGTGTCAGCATTGCGATTCTTTGTATGCACGTTTAAACACAATCTAAACAATATAAGTTAGGGGTATTACTCCATGCATTACAAGTTGCTCAGTCAAATATTTCCTATATTAAAATCGCAAATAATTTAAATTAAAACTTGAAATTGACAAAAGCAGCCGACTTGCCTTTTCTTTCGCATCTTAATTTTAAAACAATATCTTGCATGTCACAAAACTTATTTTTCCACCTCCACGATCGAGACGAGTTCATTCTATCGCCTGGTTGAAGTAAATTGTAGTTTTCCTTGATTAAATGTGCATTTATGGTGAGATTACTTCATTTTATTTAATTAAACGCATTTATGGTGAAATTACTACATTTTCAGGTCAATCTTTATCATTTTGACCACCAGCGTTTGCAGCACAGCAGAAATAGATTCGGTGTGGAAACGATCGCTGTGCTGCTGTTATATGTACCACATCAGTGAAAAGTGAAAGGCCTAACCTGCTGTGTACATGGTGCATTAGGAGACTGCTGTGCGGCACTTGCTCTGCTTCAAGTCGCTAACAGCCATTTGAGCTTCTACTGCTTCCTGATAAACACCAACCTTCGTGCGCAGTGGCTGCACAAAATAGACATTTTGATCGACGCGCAAAAAATAATAAAAATATTAAGTATGTGTTTGTTGTACAGCCGCGGATCAGTTATTCACTCTGCAAACGCATCATATGTGAACGCACTAACAGCACGATCCTGCACCGCAACACACTGCAAACGGGTGTGAAAACGACGTTAGATCCACTACAGTTCTAAGAAACTTAGATGTGTTTAAGAACTCCTTTTTTTCGTACAACAGGGGCCTGTTTCAGAAAGGAGGTTAAGTGAAAACTCTGAGTATGTTAACCCTGAAATGAGGGAAACTCTGGGTTTTCCATTTCAGAAAGGGGGGTATATCAAACCCGAGAAAGCAGAGTAAGTCAAGCCCGTTTCTGAAAGAGAGGTAACTTATACTCAGAGTCAGTTACCATGGTAACTTACTCTGTGAACCTAACCTGGTCGGGAGCAGGTTTTCTTCAGTAAACCTAGAGTTTCTTGCGGTCTCCTCCCCTTTTTTAAAGAGGAAGTGCTGTTTAAACACCAACAATAATACTAAAATGTATTTACACATTCTTTAAGGAATATATATATATATATATATATATATATATATTGTTTGTCCATGGTTTAATTGACTAAATCTGTTTTGCAGCACTTTGCCAAAAAATAAAAGGATTAAAACATTTGCTAAACTTTTATTTGATTACCACTGTTTTGGATAATATATTTCTATTAAATCATTGAAAAAATTGTAATAAAATTTTATAAGTTATTCATTATAAAAAATAAGATGTCAATCATAATCATAATCAATTATTGAAGTTAGTTGATATTATGTTTTATTGAACAAATGTTTAATTTATTTAACTGTCATTTTAACTGATGAAAATAATAACTGTAATTTAATAATGCAGTTTATATATTTAACAATTGTTTAATACCATAAATCGTGATATTTTCTGAGATGGTTCTCATACTGTGAAACTCTCATACGTTACAACCCCACATGGGGGAGTCCCCCACCCCACCCCCGCTGTTAAACAAGTTACTCAGCAACTTTTACTCATGTTTTAAATTAACTACTTTTTACTTGAGTAGATTTTTTAGACTGGTATTTTTACTTTTACTTAAGTAAAAATGTATCAAAGTAATAGTAGACTACTTTAGGTTGAATAACATTCTTCCAGTTTCACCTCTGATATTATAACAGTTACTCTAAAATAGTTATGAATTATTAACAACAAATGACATCTTCAACGGTGTAGTTAGATTAATGTAATAATTACTATCTCTAGAAAGTATTGGTCTACATATTGCTAAATCCTATATCAACCTCAACCACTTGATTAATACAAGGAGGAGAGACAAGAAACTGCACTTTTAATGCTTTCAAATTAACAATATACAATTGCATGAATTATTCTTGAATTGATCAAAGTGTGTAGAGGGAGAAGGTTATATAAAAATATACCTTTTAAAAATGTATGCTAAATCCACTATTGTTTTATACTGAATTGGTCTATAGTTTATGCAGTAGCCTATTTAATGTAATTGCATCATATTTTATTTTATTTTAAATTAAAGAAGAATTAAGAGTAATCCCTTTAATTAAATTACAATATTTAGATTACTTGGTAATTAATTATACCCAACACCTCTTTTTGTCTGGCGCTGTTGCCATGGTGACTCGTAATATCTGCGCTCCATTGATAATGGCTTTTTATAGCTGTGGTGCACGCGCTTAACTCAGAGTCAGTCAACTCAGAGTTGATTGAACTAACTAATTTCAGCTGTTCTGTAACCGAAAACTCAGAGTTTCCCATCTCAGGGTAAGTCAACTCTGAGTTCAAGCTTTAACTCAGAGTTGGTTGAACCTCCTTATTGAAACGGGCCCCAGCAGCACTCATCTTGTTTGTTTATTAGTGGATGCGGATGACCAGTCGTAGACCGGAAACTGATACGCCGACTTCTGACAAAAGCGGAAGTTCGAAACTACAGTTGTGCACATAGCCCATACCGACTCTGACGCAACAGTCGGGATCATTAATATGTATGACTCCAAACATTTGCATATGCTAGCCCATGTTCAGTAGGCGCGTTTCCATTACAGATTTGCGCAAAACTTTAGCGATATTTTCCAAATGTCGATAAAAAAACTATTGCGAAATGACGGCTGTTATGCGACTAAAACGTCTTTTTTTTTTTTCTCTCGCGATAAGTCAAGTCAAGTTTATAACCTATTTCACAGCCATGCACCGCACTAGACATTATTATTATTATTAATGGAAGGAGACGTGGTGTGTTATCCAAGCATTAATGGCAGGGAAAGACACGGAGTTCCTGCTTCGATGTCTTGATGGCAATTCTTTGAGGTTTAGAGAGGCTATTCCTGTAATTATTGTTTATTTTTTTTAAATGAATTTAATAAAGAACTATCTCGTATTATGTCCAAACGTTCGTTGCAAAACGAAAAACGAACGGTTGTTGTATTTTTAAAATGCAAAGTTGAACACCAACATTTTAATTTGACCACACCAATAGTTGCGCTATATACATCTCAACGAATTTTCAGATATTTGTTTATGCCTTTTTGCCCCCTTTAGAACATTTAAAATATTCACAAATTAATTTGGGAAAAAATGTAGATTTTACTGGTTTTCTAAGGTCAAATTAGAACATGGATATTTATGATATTTTTCCCGCAATGATGGGTGAGTTATTATAAATGCGTCTGAAAAAATAATGAGTTAAAAACATCCCCGGATGCAGCTTTAGAGAGAACTGCACCATACGGATTACGAAATCAGAAAATCTTTAGCTTTAGTCTATAAAGGATATTGTTTCAGTTCTCGCGCTCCAGTTCACGAAGATCATAAAGTGCGCCTGATTGTTTTATATTATTTTACAAAAGCACAACGTTTTCTTGTTATTGTGACATTACGCAAATAAAAGTAGTTGCGAATAATGTATTATTATTTTCTGTATAACCAGAAATGATGGAGTATTTTAAGTTGATTCCACTTTTGATGGGAAAATGAAAGCCATCCAGTGCGTGCTCCAAACTCCGCACACACTCTTGAATATTGGTCAAAATCGAGTGTTTATTTGTGATAATCTTAGCCCTATTATTGTCCAACCTGTACAATGAATGAGATGTGACGAATTGCTTTGTTGCTTTTTTGGAGCGTCTTCTACATATGTAGCCTAATAAATGTTATAATAGGCTAATGATGATAATTATTATTATTATTTGCGGACACGTACCTAAAACACACTCCGTCTTCTAAGTCAGGTGACTGTAAATGCGCAAAACCCGTTTCCATTGCAGTTTTGTGAAAAAATCCTTTTTCGAATTGCCTGAAAAACCTCATCATGCGAGCGTAAAAACTTTTTTGCGATAAACGGGAGTTTTTGCGAAATTGACATGTTTCCATTCAGTGTATTTTCATTTCGCAATTTCAATTTGCGCAAATTGAAGGGTAATGGAAACGCAGCTAGTGACAGACGAGACGGAGCTGCGCAGCCGAAGCATGGCAGTTGATCAGTGTTCGGATCTACACATGAACACAAAAGTATATTTTAGTTCCTTTCGTCCGAGCCTCTGAAGAAACAATGGATTAATTTTATTTTCTCTGGAAATTTACAAACATTTCACCGACGACTGTTTCCTCAACTTGCCAAGAGCTGGCCTCGGACCGAGCTGATGTGTAATTGTTGTTCAAGTTCAGACAGGTAATCTTTCTCTCAAAATCGTTTAATACTGTTTATGCATCAGTAAGTCGAGCCAGTGATTAAATATCAACTTCACATCGTTTCTTTTAGTAAAAAATTGTTGTTGTTTTTTGGAAAAAAAATCGTATGAATAAATTGTGAATAAATTACATACAGAAAGCGATCAAAGAACAATCTTTCCACAATCCACACAGCTTGAGTTTATCTGGACACTTGCCAAACTCGTTATGAATTCAATGACGCACGTTACACTGCACAAAGAAGCTCTAACTGTATTTGCATCATCTTGTCTGCTGCATTAGAGTAGAGAGACTGCATTGAAATGATAATATCTTCATCTTTGCGATCGACAGGCTGTCCTCTGCTTGTTCATCACAGCAACACTTTATGTGATGGGAATAGATCCAAATACTTCAAAAACATCTCACGATTCGTTAATCTCGATGGCTGTAATAGTAAAAAGGTATAATAGCTGTAGTAAAATTATTCGAGAGAGTTTCACATGTAATACATAGCGATTTCATATGCATGCATGTCAGCCAATTACAGCAGAGGCCGGTTACACACAGCAGACACGCCCCTTCAAACAGGGTGTTCAAAGCAGAGGCTAAAATCAGGCTAGGAAAAATGCCTTATATTTCTATATTATGACTATTTTTGATCTAAAAAACATACTAACATTATAAGGGCAACCCAGGAAACATTATAAAATAATTTAAAAAAACATTAGAGGGCACCTTTAAGCTTTGTTTGTGCAGTTTGTGCAGAATCTGCCACACTGCTCAGCACAGGCTCTGACACACCATTTCAATTTCATACTTGTTCACAAATGCCCAAATACCCCTTCTTATTGTACCTGTGCACATCCACACATTCACACGCACTACCCCGTTGCCACAGTAACTCCATAGCTCTGCATTATTCATGGGAAAGCAAATTGACTTTCACATCAGCAAGCGTTGACTAGTCTTGCATAGACAAACTGTTGACTATCGGCGTAAAGTCTGAGCCACAATGCAGCTTAGCCAAAATGCAGAAAATGGAAAAAAGAAAAAAAAAGAAAATCTCTTTCTCTCCCTCCCTGAGAATTCAGTTCAGTATATTCAAATAAAATGTTAAATTAGTATAACAAAATACAGGTTTTTCATTTAAAACTAATGCAATATCGTTTTTAAATATAATGTATCTTAGTTTGTTCTTCTAAATGAATTTAAAAAAATAGGCTTAAATGTTTCTGTGCACTACCGGCTTTACGCATGATTGAACTCTCAATGAATTTTAGTCAGTAGAAATTTGCATTCATCAAAGAAACGTTCCTAATTGATGCAGTGTGACCTTGTATTTCATGTGTCCCTTTTGTTTCGTGTGTGTTTGTGTCTGGGCAGAGTGTCTCCAGGGAAATGTTATCACCTCTATAATGGACTGAGGGCCAGCCTCCTGGATAACTACCAGTTACCTGAGATCCAACGCACTCCACTTGAAGAGCTTTGCTTGCAAATAAAGGTATCCAGTCAAAGGCTCCATCTGTGTGTTTCTTTGCATACTATATTTCACTAAAATGCATGGTTGAATTTCCCCTTAGAGATCAATAAAATATCCGTCGATCTAGCTATATATGAGCCACACTACACAGCTTTGGTGTCAGCAGTAGGTGTGTATGCACTTAAAATGCTTAGAAACTTGCTGGTTGGCAATCCTCAGAGAGAGAGAGAGAGAGAGAGCGCTTCTCACCGCTGTGGTTTTAGGAAATTGGACTCATTTGCACCAGTGACTCATTCTTGCTCCCCAACACACACGCTATCTTCATCACACACACACAGATACAAGCTCTTTCCCTTGTATCTGTTTGGCTCTAATGGGGCCTGAAGGCAGAGGTTTCATAAATAGTCTCCAGTGACTATAATAAGTGAGCACACAAACAAACTAATGGATTAAAAGGGACATTAATCAATGTCATTGTATCTGAGAGGCAGTGTAATCATGTAACTAGGCCTTTTAGCTGTGTCATTTACTGCTCATTTTCATCTCCATATAGCTGCCTTGTACCAGTTCTGTCTGCTGCTCAGTGGTACAGCTGGGCCCTGATTAACATTCACACTCATTTACACACACAAAGCCTTCATCTTATATTTTTTTGTGCTTAGATTGAGTAATTTGTAGATTTTGTAATCTCTCTCTCTCTCTCTCTCTTTTCTCTCAGATTCTGAAGTTGGGCCCCATTGCGTGTTTCCTGCGGAAAACTTTGGATCCCCCATCAGACAAAGCTATAGAGCTGGCCATCACACACCTGGTGGACCTGGTAAGAGGATAAAAAGATGACGGTGAGGAGTAATTGATAGAAAAGAAAAGGAGTTTTGGATTAGGAAATAAGTAAGGGATAAATTACTGTGTTATCACAAAATAAACTGGGTAATCAGGAACCCAACGGACAGCATCTACTTGGCTACTTACCAGATAAATTAAAGGAATAGCCTAGTTCACTTAAAATTATTCATTATTTCATCATTCATCAAGTTGTTTTAAACTTGGCTTGCTACGATAGTCGGTGTTACGGGTATTACACGGTGTTCAGTCACAACACCAGTTTCATCGCTTGCACCACTTGCATTAATGTTAATCAAAGAACAAAGGTAAGAGAGTAAATGACTCACTCAGACCCAGTAATACTCCTAAGCGGAGCAGTCGGTAACAAAAAGTAGTCGAAGGAGAAGAACGTCCTCGTCTCAGTTCTCGCGCATGCGCCCATAAGGAAGTAATAGAATAGTCGAATTAAGTCGTTATTTATGTTTTTTTCACACAAAAAGTAGTCTCGTCGCTTGATAAACTTATAATTGAGCCGCTGTAGGCACATGGAATATTTAAACCTTTTCTTTAATGACTTTATGGGCCGTCAAGAGCCAGTCCCTTAGGCATTCTATGTAGGACTGATCCAGCTCTCAGATTCAATCAAAAATATCTTTATTTGTGTTCCGAAGATGAACGAAGGTCTTACGGGGTTGGTACAGCATGGGGGTGAGTAATTAATGACTTAATTTTCATTTTTGGGTGAACTAACCCTTTAACTACTCCCCAACACAGGGATTATTATACCGGTAACCAAATAATCATGAATGCACTCCGATATCTTTTAAAGGGTTAGTTCACCCAAAAATGAAAATTATGTCAGTATTTACTCACCCTCATGTTGTTCCAACCCCGTAAGACCTTCGTTCATCTTCGGAACACAACTTAAGATATTTAAGATATTAAGATCGGTCCTGCATACAGTCCATAGGCTTCTTAAGGGAATGACTTGCTGTCCTCGAAAAGTCATTAAAGACATCGTTAAAATAGTCCAAGTGACTACAGGGGCTCAATCTTAACTTTATCAAACGACGAGAACACTTTTGTGCGCGGGGTGCGAACACAGAATCCGAAAATTCTTGTGACAGCAGCATCTGTCTAAAAAACAATCCTAACCATTCTATTTAATCGGAAACGATCTTAAAACAGGGCTTTAATTGTAAAGTACCGAACTTGTCCTTTAATGTATTCTTTTTGAAAAGCCAACCATTGCTCTGCTGTATTTTGTAGAACGCCCTGGACAGGAGTGAAGAGCTGACTCCATTAGGATTTCATCTTGCCCGTATGCCTGTAGAGCCTCATATAGGAAAAATGATTCTGTTTGGGGCTCTTCTTGGCTGTTTGGATCCTGTGCTTACCATTGCGGCCAGCCTTAGCTTTAAAGACCCCTTCTTCATACCACTGGTACATAAAAACACACGGTTTCACATAAACACATGTGCAGCCCCAGAGGGCATTCTCTAATGAGGGATTGTTTCACTGATGGATGCGTTTATCTCAGGGAAAGGAGAAGATCGCGGACCACAGGAGAAAAGTGCTCTCTCAAAACTCTAGAAGTGATCATCTCACTATTGTCAATGCATTTTGGGTAAGTCCTAGAAGTTTATTGTCATTAAAAAGTCACTCTTAATTCTTAGCTTCCAGCTGGTCCTGGCATGACACATTCACAGCTAGCCATAGGGATCTGTGCTGAGGGCTTATCTAGTCACTGAGAATCTGTCCTTAGGGCTTGTTTTGTCAAGGTCTTTGCTGCACGTTAAGGGCACAGACACAGATCAATGATGATTATGATGTCATCATTACCTCAACATGATCAGTAAATAACTATATCTTCCAAAGGGACTTAATGATAGGAAAGTGTTTTTTTTTTTGTTTGTTTGTTTGTTTGTTTTTTGTGAATATGACGGTGTATTATTTGTGTTTGGTACATTTCTCTGTGGATTCTTTTACAAACCAGTCACAATTAGAGGTTGGCCGATTAGTGGATTTTACCGTTACCGATATTTAGGTTTGTCCATACATGATAACCGATTATTCAACCGATATTTTTTTATATGATATGATTTTGGATATATAAAAAAAACAAAACCCATAACACTCCAAGTAAAACAGCGCTGAACTGAAATGTGCTATATGAAATAAATATAAATATGAATATATTAAAATGAGGAGTTCTACAGAACGAATTCTAAAGAGAATAATTTAATTAAAATATTACAAGTTTCTCTAGCTATGACCTAATAACATGCGTGTAAATAGTGTAAATTTCATAGGTAACACTTTGCAAGTCCCATTTGTTAACAATGATGTACAGTATTAGTTAGCCTTCATGAACTAGTATATGCATTATGCAATATAATTTTTTTTACAGCATGTATTAATATGTGAGCAAGACAATTCATGTTAGTTCATAGTACATTAACTAAGGTTTACAGATAAAAATAAAAATTAACACTCAATTTAAAATATATTAGTAAATGTTATAGTAAATAGTAAACAAGCAATGAATAATACTACAACATTTATTGACCTTAGTTAATGCTAAAAATGTAATCTTATTGGAAAGTGTTACCATTTCATATAAATCCAGAATCTGCTATGCTTAAAGATGGCCATCCTTAAATATCTGCAAAGGCTAGAGCATTAAAATTGCATAAATGTAGGCCTATATTACATGTTTAGTCTCTCACTTTAGTTGCTTCTATATTAGAACACTTGATGATTATCTAATCAAAATAACAATATGTATTGCACTGCAGTGATAAAAAAGAATAACATTTTCTGTTTCTGAATTGGTTGTTTCTGTCGGCTAGATGAACACATCAATGTTGCGAAAGCAATCATGTCACTAGCTTTAAAAATGCAACTTCGCCGTTTAATGAATGCATAAAAGTTACCAGCTGGATATAAACTAATGCAAATGGACGGTAATAATTACAACATTAAACATTGGGGTCAGGTTTGTGTGTGTTTTTGTCACATTGTTTTAACCGCTTGAGGTACTAATGTTAGTTGTCACAGCCTCAACGACAAACATACTTCTGTTCTTTCTCTGCTATGACAGCGCACAGAGCAATGACAGCACACTCTTCTCAGCGCTCTGGTACTGTGCAATGACAGCGCACTCTTTTCAGCACCCTACTCTAAGCGGGGAGGGTGCCAGTGTCTGACATTGTACTTGCGGGCTCATAGACCTCTTTAATGTTATTTTTAGTGATGACTGACTGATGCAGTTGGACATCATTTGTGCCAACTTGATAACAATTTTACTGAATTATGTTTCGCAAATGAGTAGGGGTGTAACGGTACACAAAAATCATGGTTCGGTGCGTACCTCGGTTTTAAAGTCACGGTTCGGTACGTTTTCGATACAGCAAAAAGAAAGAAATGCCAGAGAAATTTCCTATTTGTTTAAAGAAAAAATATTTTTAAATAAGTGTGAGTTTTCCTAGATCTTGAAACTTTCAGGTTTATAAATAGGGGTCATCTTTGAAGGATGAACAAATAATGTTTTGGTCATCACATTAAAAATAACATTTAAATATATATTTATTTATATAATATTTGAATTTTGAAGTGCTGGAAAAAGATGTGTGAAGTACTTGAAAGCATTTCACCATTCCAGCCAAACTGGTTCCAGTTATTGTTACTATATTAAATCCATGGTGAATGTTGCTGGTCTGTGGACGTAAAGTATTACTAGTTCATTCACGGCACAATGTTTCTCCTGGTTTCCATGACAGCGCTGTTTGATCTAATAGAGATCTACGGTTAATAACGGAGAAATGTGAATGCATCTCACTAGATCTCGCAGCGATGTTATTACCTCAGTGGCGAATTCAAATGTTTTCTTTACCGGATCTCTTAGCGCGGTGTGGTAACAGTGTTGCTTGATCGAGATCGGCTCGCGCTGTTGCTGGTCCGAACTGATAAACGATCCGTGAAGCACATAACGAGTAGCGCAGTTTCGTTCTGCTTTCATTACGCTTGCCATTTGGATGTTGCGCAACGTTGTGTTGGCCGCGTCAGCACGAATTTTGCCGGCAAGAAAAATGGTCCAAGCAATTGTTCGGTTTGTATGCGTACCGAACCGGAAGCCTCGAACCGAAACGGTTCAATACGAATACATGTACCGTTACACCCCTACAAATGAGCATTAGTGGTGTTTTTGTATGGTGTTATTTTAGGGCTGGGAGGATGCTAAGAGACAGGGTGGCAGGTTTGAGAGGGAATACTGCTGGGAAAACTTCCTGTCTGCAAACACGTTACAGGTCAGTGTGCACTATACCTATCAAACATTAGTTAAACATAATAGACAAAATTGACGTTTTGATGTGCACTTGATGAATGGAAACCCATTTTGCTTCCCACCAGATGCTTCAGAATATGAAGGGTCAGTTTGCGGAGCATCTTTTGGCAGCTGGCTTTGTGAATAGTAAGGACCCTAAAGATCGCAGCTCTAACATCAACTCAGGTACTTTGCTTAGACTCTTCGACTGCCATTTACACTTGTACTGATTTGTAGGGCTATAGTCAAACAAAGAAATCCTTAGTCGACCAAAGTCTTGTCCTGCATGACGATTAGTCAACTAAAAAACACAACATTTATAAAACAAAAACGAAAAAACATCAAAAATAAATAAAACTATAGTAATAATACAATTCTTCAAAAATTAAGTGATTTTTTTTTTTTTAACTGTAAAAAGTGAGGAGCTCTGTCCTAGGTTTTTGGTGACAGTCACAATCGCGCACCTGATCACACCACACGCTACAAAAAAATATAACTGATGCAAAATCTGAACAAAAGCTCTCGTTTATACAGGCTTTATATTCTTCTTTATTTACAAAGATATGGGTTAACTTTTGTAAAGCCAATCTAGGCGTTTAAAAAAAAAGCCTAAAAACAATCTGAAATAGGCTGTGTTGTAGGAAGGCTGCAAGGCATATAGGTTTATTTTCGTTTTGTTACATCATTTAGGCTATTTTCAAATGCGTCAAAAGTACAAATAAAAAATGAAACATATTAAGAAAGGCTGCTTACGTCTTTTGCGCGCTCAAGTTCGATTTCAAATGTAGGCACGCGATGTGCGCGCACATAATGGAGCAACGCGGTCGCCTACCTTCAAAGTCTTGTCGTCTTTGTTTTAAAATGCAGCCAGACAAAAGATTTAGATTTCGACTAAAGCCAAAACAAGTAGCATTCTACCTAAATGAATACAGCAAAACTACCTATATCCCTTACTGAGCGTAAAGCAGCAGCGCAGCCAGCCACAGGTGCGGTTCCCGAGTGTATGTGTGTGCGCTAAACTGTGGCGCAGTTACAAAAATAGCCCTAAAGTAAAGCATTTAATAATTATAATTATATTTAGAATACAGTAATAAATAACTGCTTATAAAAGGAATAAATATCAAGGAGTAGTAAATCATTGAAAATGTATTTCTATTGGTAAAAAAAAAAAAAAAAAAATTAGACTGGTCGACCAATAAGAATGTCAGTCGACCAAGGCGGCATCGACTGATTGGTCGACTAAATGACTAAAGTTGACAGCCCTACTGATTTGAGCTGACAACGACAAACATACTTCTCAAAAATCCTCAAAAATCAGCTGTCTGAGAGTGCTGATTTTTGAGGAGTGATGAGCTACTAATTTTCTAACCAAAATCCAAACATAATGTTGACACTATCGATCCCAGAAAAATATTTAGGTAACACTTTGCAAAAAGATTTAATTTAATAACATTTGTATTTGTTTTGGCCAAGGGTACCACCATTTTTCCAAGTCTACAACTTGGGCTGGGCGATATATCGAATATGTACGATGTATCGTTATATTTTTTGAAACGATATGGAATGAGGCAATACCGTTTATATCGATACAGTAGTTTGATATGAGCACATCTGAAAAATAGCGGAGGTTGCAGTGTGAGCTTCTGCAGTGAAAGTAGCTAGGCTACGTAGTACAATTTGTCCTAAACATGACACAAGCTTATATTAATTGCGTCAAAATCACTTTGATATAGTTAACAAGTTTAAGGCAGCTTGCCGCCCGGTCAAATGCTCTGACAGACACTGTTGCTGACTGACAGATATACTTGAGCTGTTTAATGCGTTTGAGATGTGGTGCTTTCCTCAGTGCTCAACTTACATTTCACAGTTATATTCTCCATCTGTAAATGTTAGAAAGTAAAGCAAATATGTCCATTTCACAACAAATATGTCCATGTCAGAAGAGGATGAGCTTCTGCAAGTGAATCTCCGCTAAAATTCATGCTTCCTTGAACGAGCGCCGGCGCGCGCATGCGCGTGAATAGTACTACGTAGTACGCAATAATTCTGACTAAAATAAACATATTGCTAAAATATGTGTTGTTGGAGAAAATAAATGTGCCATATGTGGAATTTTAAACCTACAAGTATATATTTTTAATGAAAGTGAAAGTGATTATAATGGGGTAATCAAATGCAGGCTAATATAATTAGTTTGTGCTTTTGTTTTTGTTTTTATTTTCATTTTTAGTTTAGCTTTTAGTCAATATAAAAACAAAAGCTTTTTGCATATAATATATTGCATAGCCTATATTATATTTGTTTCCATATCCTTCAATATCAACATTGTTTGTAGGATATCATTGGGTCGAATGTGAATATACTGTATATATATATATATATATATATATATATATATATATATATATATATATATATTTTTTTTTTTAATATAAAGATTTTCTTTATCTAAATAGAAAACGTAGAAAGTACCGAGATATATATCGTATATCGCCATTTGACCAAAAAATATCGAGATATGATTTTTTGGCCATATCGCCCAGCCCTATCTACAACCACTTTTCAAACATAATAGGCTTTTTCTCTGATTTTGAAAACTCTTGGCGATCGACTTAGATCTCTTACAAGATCGATGGGTTAGTGATTCCTGTGACATACTGTTTTACGGTCAATGACATGAGAACTAATCAGCTGTCTCACAAACGTAACAGCACATTTATCCCCACATAACAAACCCATAACACAGCGAGGGAGAACTAAGTTACTTTGTACATGAAACAATCCCAACTACATATTTTACACCACTGACAAGGGAAAAGTCACTACTCACAGAGTTTATGGCCAGCCATCCAGCTGCTTCTCTTTCAAGGTAGAGATGAAACACGTTCTGTAGCGCAGTTTGTTCGCGTTCGGCTACGGTAGAAACATGACGTCACAATATGGCGACCTTCATAGAAGGGGATTCCCGCGGTTATGGAGATACGGTTATGGTCTCATCAGGGAACTACACTGCGACCAAAATGGTCGCATATGCGACCTTTTGAAATCCCATTGCGACCCTAATTTTTTATGGGTCGCAAATGTATCATTGACTATTTTGACGGGTCGTTTTTTTGTTTGTTTGTTTCTTTCGGGTTGTATTTAATCTTCTAAAACCTTTCGGATCGTCCGCTTTTTGTCCCGCCAAAGCCTTTTTTGATCGGCGAGTGTTGTATAGTAGAATGACTGATGCGTTTGACCGGGCGCTAACGAGCTGAGAGAGAGAGCGCGCGCGCGCCCTGGCCGCACGCGCACTATCACGTCTTCACACAACACAAGCGCTGTCTTGCATGCTCTCTCTCTCTCTCTCTCCCTCCTCGCGCATATTATTCAAAATCAATGGACATGATAGTAAAAGGTTTGTGTCTTTATAATAGGCATGCCAATCACAATCATATAGGCTACCATCTGGGCCTGCATGGCGGCAGGAAAAAGACGCAGAGATGTAAGACACCTCTCTACCTTACGATGGTTTTGGTACACCAAAGGTAGATTTGCGCTCTGGAGTTCGGCTGATAAACTCTGCCATGAGCTAACTAATTATATTGCTAGCGCTGATATTGACATTGACTAACGTTATATGATCACTAGCAGTTTTTTAGACTAGTTTTTTTTTTTTGCCGTGTAGGCTGAATCATAATCGCGTGATTCGCGTCAAGACACCTGATTGGCTAATACTACACACTTCAGATAAATTAAATAATGTTTTATTAAATAATCACTGAAAATATCCCTCTCTTCATCCCACACCCCAAACATAACATATAAAATGTTGTGGAACAGAAACAACAACCAGAGATATATGTATAAGCTATCATTTTATTGTCATCACAGTTTGCCAACAGTCCTGCGTCCATAATTCTACATTGATTAAAAAAGAAAATCAAATGTGTTTTAATGGTAATTGTTTTATATGTAAATCATTTATTTATAATTTAGATGAGAATAAAGTGTTAATTAAAATTAAGGAAAACAAATATATTGATCTGAAATATAGCAAATTAATTTTACATTCATTCAAGTACAATTACCAAACATATATCAAGGTCATTTTGTCTTTTTATTAATTTAATTAATAAACTAATTATATAAAACTATTGTCAGTGCACTACAAATAAACTGGTTCTATGCCTTTATTAATAAAACTTAAACAACTTAAAAATACGAGGCTTAAGAGATTTATAAAATGCCTTCTGCATTTTTGTTTTGCTTTTCACTTCATTGTACCGAAATTGTACTGAACCGAGGTATGAACCCAACCGTGACTTCTGTACCGTTCCACCCCTAATGCAGTATTAGGGTTGGGTATCGTTTGAATTTGAACGATTCTGATTCCGATTCTTTTAAGAGGCAGGGTCAAAAAAGTTTAGCTAACCTTGCTTACCAACGGTCTTTCTGAAGGAAATACTCCTTCTGTAAAAATACTCCTTTTGTCACAAATTTTGCATTTTGCCAAGATTTCGTTATTTTTAGAAAAGTGAAGCCACACTTTGGATCGCCGACGTAAGGTACTCATGTTCGACTCGCGTGGTTATGCTAACACTTCCGGTAGACGCTTCTTCGTTGGTGTTGTTCAGCGGTTTCTTCTTCCGCTCGGCGGACTGTGAATATCGAAACTAGGAATCGAAATTTTAACTTTTGAACGATTCCTGGAAAAACGAAAAGTTAGTCTCGGTTCCAATCGATACTCGATTCTCGATACCCAACCCTATGCAGTATGTTTCATTATTATTCATTACTATTCCAGAGAACGGCTTACTATAAATAATTTGCGCGACCAAATCATGTTTTGCGCCAGTAACTGAAAAAGTTAGTAGCGCAAGTGCCACCAGTGGAAAAGGTTAGTGTAGTTCCCTGCTCATTCTAAGGTAATAAAAATATTACGGTTTATTAAGCAAGTTATTTATACACCACTGAAAACATAGTTATGGATGTCATATTGCATTTCTGTTAATAGATACTCAACTTTTTTACACATTGCACCTTTAACTTGGATTTATCTGCGACCTCAGCTCTCATTGAGCAGTGGCAGATTACGTAATACAGAGAATAAACGGACACTTTAAATAAATAAACAGTTAATAAACTTGCTAATAAACAGTTATCTATTTAAGCTTTAAGAACGGTAAAAAGCTGTCGATTAAAATCGGTTAACAGCATGTATGCTATAATGAGGTTCGATCTCGGGTCGTTTGAAGCTCCATGAGGTTGAGGTTGTTGCGTTAACCATTATCAATAACCATTAACCATTGCGTTGCATTATCGTCTTATGCGCTTGTAAAGCCTCACTGATGTAGCCTAATATGTTTCTACTGCAATGTTTTAAGTTTTCATTATTTATTCAATTTAATTTCAGTATTGTGATTAATTAATTAAACTACGTTTCACTTGAATTAATCTGCAACCAGGTTTCAAGTGAGCCGTGGCGCGGCTGCAGTTTACGCATTAGGTAGAATAAAGAGAATATAGACACTATTCAAAGTCTGTGATTTTAGTGCCTCTTAGCGGCAAAATGCAGCGAATACACCCCAAGTTTTACCGCCAGAACGGCAGCGGTAAAAGTCTTATTCTGGTTGTCCACTTACTGTATGTGAATGCTTGGCTAAAGAGATGCATCTTTAATCTAGTTTTAAACTCGAACAGTGAATCTGAGCCTCGAACAATATCAGGAAGGCTTTTCCCGAGTTTAGAAGCTAAATGTTTGAATGCCCTCCCTCCTTTAGTGGACTTAGATATCCTAGGAATGCCAGAAGCCTCAAATTTAGTGAGCTTAAAAGGGTTAGTTCACCCAAAAATGAAAATTCTGTCAGTTTTTACTAACCTTCATGGTGTTCCAACCCCGTAAGACCTTCGTTCATCTTCGGAACACGAATTAAGATATTTAAGATATTAAGATCACTCCTGCATACTAGTCCATAGGCTTCTTGAGGGAATGACTCTTGGTGGCATCGAAAAGTCATTAAAGACATCGTTAAAATAGTCCAAGTGACTACAGTGGCTCAATTTTAACTTTATCAAACGACAAGAATACTTTTTGTGCGCAAAAACAAACAAAAATAACGACTTTATTTTAACTATTCACTTCCTTCTCTATGGGCCTGTAGTCAGTTAACATAGTGTGATTGCGAAAAGGGACGTCACACATCTCACTATTGGCCGACGCTGGTCATGTGTGTGATGCGTGTGACGTACAATAACAGAAGCTTACGCTATTAAACTAGTAACCTGACTCGCTCAGAGGGAGAAATAAACGAATAGTTGAAATAAAGTCGTTATTTTTGTTGTTTTTTTCCGCACAAAAGTGTTCTCGTTGTTTGATAAACTTAAGATTGAGCCACTGTAGTCACTTGGACTATTTTAACGATGTCTTTAATGACTTTTCGAGGACAGCAAGTCATTCCCTCAAGAAGCCTATGGACTAGTATGCAGGAATGATCTTAATATCTTAAATATCTTAATTTGTGTTCCGAAGATGAACGAAGGTCTTACGGGGTTGGAACAACATGAGGGTGAGTGAATACTGATAGAATTTTCATTTTTGGGTGAACTAACCCTTTAAAGAACACTAGGATTGTAGGGCGATAGAAGGTCCATTAAATACACAGGAGCTAAACCATTTAGGGCTTTATAGGTCAGTAGTAATACTTTGTAATTGATACAGAACTCAATAGGTAAACCAGTGTAGAGATGATAAAATTGGTGTTTTACATATTTTTGTTGACCTCTTGTAAGAACTCTAGCAGCTGCATTTTGCACTAACTATAGCTTGTTTTCTTATAATATTACCAAGTGGCAGCATATATTTTGAGAATTGCAGAGGGCCTAACACCGATCCTTGTGGCACTCAATAGTCTGCTGACGTTATCTTCGATTTTTCCCCAGTACGATCTTAACCAGCTTAATGCCTGTCCCTGAACACCAGTGTGGTTTTGTAGACGATCCAAGAGTATTTTATGATCTAGTGTCGAACATTATTTGACTTCAAATGTTAATATTTATAAGAGTTTACAAAAAAATATAACATAGATTTAGAGTAATTAATGCTGTAAATGTCTAATCTAATTGAATCTGTAAAATCTAATTTTCCCTGATATTTTATTTGACATAATAAATCATTGTACTATAAAAATATGCAGAAAGTTTTAGAACACAAAACTCGATAGAGATGAATACAGTGGCAAAAGACGGCCTGCACACACACAGATCAATGATGATTATGATGTCATGACCTCTTTGACCTACCCACTGATGCATTAGTGAATATGGACAGGCAGGAGAAATAACACAACATGATCAGTAATAACTTTATCTTCCAAAGGGACTTAATGATAGGAAAGTGGTTGTTGTTGTTTTGAAATTATGTGAATGTCAATAGAGAATTATTTGTCTGTTTGATCATTTTTTTTCTGTGGATTCTTTGATAAACCAGTCACAATTTACAAACAGACTTACTGAAAGATATGGACCTGAAAGTAATGCCGCATCATGTATGTACAGTAGCCAGTGTTGGGTGTAACTATACTAAGTAATTCGTTACTGTAATTTAATTACGTTTCCATTGAAAATGTTAAGTAAGGGCTTACTCTTCATTTTTCTGTAATTTAATCACAGTTACTTCTGATTTAATTGAGGTAAATACTTTGTATAGATCAATCCGAGCTCACATTGATTCACATGCATTTTATGAGGTCTAAATCGTACGACCGAACTCGTACAAATTTGTATGAATTAGCCATCTTGTAAAATATGTATGAAAAAAGTGTGAAATGTCATGAGATCAGACATAAAACAATAGTGGGTTTAACATCAAAATGTATTGTCTGATGTTAAAAAGTATGTTTTTTATAATGTAACCTTCTCCACCTCAGTCAGTTTAAGGATAATTCATACAATTTGATAGTATTTATTTGAAAGAATTAAAACAGATTGATGTCTATCCTTGTATTATTCAACTGGTTGAGATTGATATGGGATTTTGAAAGTTATTAGTAATTAAAAGTAATTAAATACTTTTTAAAGAGAGTAATTAGAACAGTAATCGAATTACACTGTTGAAGAGGTAATTAGTAACTAGTAATTAATTACTAGTACTAGTACTTAAGTAATTAAGTACAAATTATATATGAAGAGTTCAGATGCAAAAGCCTCTAAATGCCATTTGAAATTTTCTTCTTTAATGATGATTTTTATCAAACTTGTATATTTAAGTTCAGTAATTTCACTTAAATGACAATGATAATTACCTATTAATTGTTATGTAAGTGAAATTACTGAACTTAAATATACAAGTTTGATAAAAATCATCATTAAAGAAGAAAATTTCAAATGGCATTTAGAGGCTTTTGCATCTGAACTCTTCATATATATATATACACACACACACACACACACACACACACACAGTATATATAAGCAAATTTCTTAAATATATACATGCATGTGTGTGTATTTATATATACAAAAAAATTGTATACAGTTCACACACATGTATTTTGTAAACACAAACTTTTATTTTGGATGCGATTAATCACGATACATCACAGCCCTAATTACTTTTTGTAAATCAAGCCATTGACTTAATAGTCAAATTGACACTGTTACTCTAAATGGAAATCATGTTATTTAAATTGTGGTAAGGTTATAGAGAAAGAGAGCAAAGAAACACTCAATTTAAGATCGCTGGAGCTGTTCAGTGACACTGAGAGTTCTGTACTCTCACCAAAACTCCCCTTATAATCAGAGCTGCTGTCTACACTGCACAATGAATCTCGTATTTACATTGAATCTTGTATTCACACTCCAAATTGCTCAATCACAACTAACACAGATGCGGACACAGTGGTGAGATAATTGGAATCATACGCTTAACAGCCATGATTGTGATCAGCTACAATGTTCAGCGATACATAATAGATCTAAATATAATTTTTTAACTTATATAATTATAAGTTAATCTCAGCAGATGTAATAGTTAAAACAGTCAAATAAAAAAGTAATACTTTATTATGCAACAGTGTTACCAAATTATAGCAGTTTTTGCATTGAAGTCTTAAAGGACAAGTTGTCCTTTAAAGGAGATATGCCACTTTAAATTGAGTGTTTATATCAAAGTACCCTTTGTATAAAATAGAAATAAGTATTTTATACTATTATACAATTTTGATGTAAAAAAAAATAGTTTCTAGCTCTGTTTTTCTCTCTGCTCGGTCTATCTTCCTATTCACATTTTTACATCTAACATACCAATGTTCTTCATTATTTGTGTTACTCAGAGAATGAGAAGCTGATTAAGGCAGTGATAGTAGCAGGACTGTACCCAAAAGTGGCCAAGATTCGCCACAGCAATAGTAAGAAGAGACCGACGTAAGTGGCATGTATTTCTTTCTATTGCTTGTTTTTTTTTTCTTCAATGTTTATTTTGGATTATGTGGTCTCCCTTCTTCGGTTCATTGATAGGCCTGAACCTCAATTAAATACTTACACACTGTCACTTCGGCTTCCATTTAGCATCCTTCTATTATTCATACGCCATTCTGCCTGTGATTTAAAACCTTTACACTAAGCCTAGCTCAATTTGTTACTGCTCTCATTGCTAGGCTGACCATCAGTGTAAACTAAAGTCTGCTTAACATTTATATTGTAGTGAAACCTTATACCATTCAAAGATATTCAAAAACACAGTAAAACAATATTGTGAAATATTATTGCAATTTAAGATAAACCGTTTTCTATACAATATAATTATAAATGTAATGTATTCCTGTTATGGCAAGCTGAATTTTCAGCATCATTACCTCATTCTTCAGTGTCACATGATCCTTTAGAAATCATTCTAATATGCTGATTTGGTGCTCATCAAACATTTCTTATTATCAATGTTGAAAACAGTTGTGGTGCTTAGGAGTAGTTCACTTCAAATGAAAATTACCCCATGATTTACTCACCCTCAAGCCATCCTAGGTGTATATGACTTTCTTCTTTCAGACGAATACATACGGAGTTAGGTTAAAAAATATCCTGGCTCTTCCAAGTTTTATAAAGGCAGTGAATTGCATCCGACAGATTGAAGCTCAAAAACGTGCATCCATCCATCTAAAATGAACTTCACACAGTTCTAGGGGGTTAATAAAGGCCTTTTGAAGCAAAACGATTTATAGTTCAGTTTATAATATTTTAAATGTTAAAGGGTTAGTTCACCCAAAAATGAAAATTCTGTCAGTATTTACTCACCCTCATGTTGTTCCAACCCCTTAAGACCTTCATTCATCTTCTGGACACAAATTAAGGTATTTTTGATTAAATCTGAGAGCTGGATCACTCCTGCATACTGGTCCATAGGCTTCTTGAGGAATTGAAACTTGCTGGCCTCAAAAAAGACATTGTTAAAATAGTCCAAGTGACTACAGTGGCTCGATCCTAATGACGAGAACACTTTTTGTGCACAAAAAACAACAAAAATAACGACTTTATTTCAACTATTCATTTACTTGTCTCTCTGCCTCGAATCGGGTTACTAGTTTAATAGCGTAAGCTTCTTTTATTGTACGTCACACGCATCACACACACATGACCAGCATCGGCCAATAATGAGCTTACGTGTGACGTAGCTCTACACTATCACACTAGTTAACTGACTAGACGCCATAGAGAAGGAAGTGAATAGTTGAAATAAAGTCGTTATTTTTGTTTGTTTTTGCGCACAAAAACTATTCTCGTCGCTTTATAAAGTTAAGATTGAGCCCCTGTAGTCACTTGGACTATTTTAACAATGTCTTTAATGACTTTTCATGGCCAGAAAGTTTCAATTCCTCAAGAAGCCTATGGACTAGTATGCAGGAGTGATCCAGCTCTCAGATTTAATCAAAAATATCTTAATTTGTGTTCCGAAGATGAACGAAGGTCTTACGGGGTAGGACAACATGAGGGTGAGTAAATACTGACAGAATTTTTATTTTTGGGTGAACTAACCCTTTCATATTTTTCTTACACAAAGTAAAATAAGTAGTTTCTGGCCAAATGAACCTAAGGATTCCACTTAAGTGTAAAGCGCAGTTGGAGTTCATTTATGATGGATGGATGAATTGCAATCCACTGCCATTATAAAACTTGGAAGAGTCAGGATATGTTTCAATATAACTCTGATTGTATTCGTCTGAAGAAAGAAAGCCATATACTCCTAGAATGGCTTGAGGGTAAATTTGGGGTGAAATTATGGGGTAATTTTAATTTTAAAGTGAACTAATCCTTTAACACTTTTGTAGAAACCATGATTTATTTCAGGATTCTTTAATGAATGGTGTAAGTGTAAATTAACAGCATTTATTTGAAATTATAAAAGTTTTGATCAAAGTTCTGTCATTTTTTTTTATTAATTTAATGCATCCTTGATTAATAAATGTTGATTTATTTTTATTTTTAAATCGTACTGACCCTGAACCTTTGAACGATAGTGTACATCTGTGATCAGAATTTCTGTCTTCCTAAATAAGTACAGATTATTAAATTAAATTAACAACATTTCTTTGAATTAACAACAATTCGTTTTCTATATAACGGTTGAAAAAAAAAACTGCTGTGATTAGATTATTTTTCTTTTTTTCCACCTCCTGGGTGGTTTATTATTGTTTCAATTATTTTGATAAACTTGCCCTAAAAGGCATGTATGACCACAATTAACTATGGTTTGTTGCTTTACGTAATATGGGGCATTTCAGTTTTTGAAAAATTCTTGAAATTGTGTGGTTTTGCAGGCAGGTGTACACTAAGGCTGATGGGAAAGTTTGTATCCACCCTAAATCTGTCAATGCGGAGGAAAATCAGTTCCACTACACATGGCTCATCTATCACCTGAAGATGAAGACCACCAGTGTACGTGTCTTTATTTTTTTAATGTTTTTATCTTTGCTGACGAGTCAAATATTGAGGCTAATTTTTGTGTTCTTTTAATTTATTTTCTATTGCTATTGTATTTGTATTGTATTTTATTGCAACACTTGTAGTAGTGTTTCCCAACCGGGGTGCCTCAGCGATCCTTGTGTGCTGTCTGGCGAGAGCAGGGGCGCTGTGTAAAAAATCCTTCAAAAATGTTTCAATTGCTTAAAACTGTAAACGTTTTTATTGTATACCATCAATCTTAGGGATGGGGCCGATCCGATCCAGTGTCGGGACCGATACCAGCGTAATTCATGTATCAGATTTTCCCGATCCAACCTGCGGAGGTATCCGATATTCATGAGCCATGTCTGCGCTTTAACGTTGTCTGCTGAAATGACTCCAAAAGTGATTCCCTGAACGGAGGCGCGGCTCAATCATAGTGCTCAATGAGACACAGAGACCCCCGCTCAGGAAATTCATTCCGCAGTTTGCAGCCAGCTAGCAGGATAGCATTGATCTGCAAACACGTTCGCTGTGAGGAAATCCTATGGTGGAAACTTCACACTGCAGAGCAAGACAGCAAAATGCAATGTTTGCAAAGCCGTTAAAAAAAATTTGTCTGTGATGCATGTTTGCTATTCGCTGTCCAGAAGAGAAAGAGAGAGATCTCTCACGCGGTGCCACAGTGCGCACAACACGCCAGCCCTGCTTAATGAGTGACGACAGAGGACAGAACTAACGTTAAACATTCAAACGTAGCCTTTAGATCTGTGATATTAGTCTGATTTCCAAAGATTATAGAATATATTGAGGTAAAACCATTAAAAACTATAGCTGCATTCTGTCTAGCACAACTTGCGGTGCGCTGTCATTTCTCCTTAAAACTCAAACTTTAAGACAGAATCAGCACGATCAGTGATTGTTGAAAAATGCAGTCTCTGCTGTTGCTAAATTGCGGGAAGCTTTTAATAATAAAAAAGAGCTATTAAAAGCACAAAAATCTGCATAAGAGATGATGTTTGCTGTTCCCAATGTGGCGCACGCTCCGAAACAGACCGCAACGAGACGAGCAAATTTTACTTTGGCCTTCATATGCGTGTCTAAACGTAGCGCGATCAAATGCGATCAAATGTAGCCTGCACAAAAATGTTAAAACGACCGGCTTGGAGATTAACACTTAAACAGTTTATGTCTAAAATAGACGTAGTTATGGAAATAGTTGGGAGAAAATATGGTGCATCAGTAGGCTATTAGATCTGCAATCATTCTTAAAGGGGCAGCAGTCTAATAAACATGCTGACGATTGTGCCATTACTGAGAATCAAACAACAAAAGGCAAAGAGAAAATCACTCACAGCTCTTGAATGAATAACTTTAGCTTTAATAAGCATAAATCTACCTATGATCAACTTTCCAGTGTTATTTTACTTTTGATTACTTTATTAATTCTTCTTTTAGGCAATACCAGTTTTTAGCCAATACCAGTAAAATTCTTTTTAGACAATACCAGTAGACCTTCCCAAAATTCCATACCTGAATAATGTTTGTAGGCCTTCCTGAAATTAAAGCACTATGTTGGCCTGTATAATGTGTATCTTTGTTTAATTGTCTATCTTTTGTTTATCTATTGTTTAATATATATATATATATATATATATATATATATATATATATATATATATATATATATATATATATATATATATATATATATATATATATATATATATATATATATATATAATATATATATATATATATATATATATATATAATATATATATATATATATATATATATATATATATATATATATATATATATTATATATATATATATATATATATATATACGGTGGCCGAGAGAGCTCACCGCGCTGCAACCTGATGAAGACGCATGCAAATACAAAAAAACGTGTGCAACTATAAAACGCATTCAAATACAAAAAAACATCCGCAAATTAAGAAAAACATCTTCAGCAGTTCCACAACACACGTGTGCTTCAAGTACTCACAACACCACCAAATACAGAAACGCGCTGCAAATAACACGGTCCACAACGGAAATGTTTCCGGGGAACCAAATAAGTGACGGACCCAACTGGGACTTGCTTATTGCTCGTGAACTTCCCTATGCCCTACTCCCTTCAAAGGGCAGACGGCAAAGCTCTTCAAGTGGGAATTTGGCGTGAGCATGACACCTAGTGTGTCATTTATGTAGCCGTTTGGAACTTGATGAAGGGAGCAACAACAGACAACGTAATGTAATTATTTTTACCTTGGATGTTCCTATGACAACACAGCACTTTGTCCATCAGCTGTATAGCTGTTCTGACGACAGAAATATAATGATTAACATAACGGTTGCAAATAAATTATTTATTTTTTATTTTTACTTTATAAAAATCTGTTAAAATATCCGTTTTATATATCTGTATGTCAGTGTCATACATTACCTAACATTTTTAGGAAACTTTTCTATTGAAAATTTAAACATAAAATGAAACTATTTGTATAGTGTAACTGATGTATAGATTAATATCTTGCCTTCATGTTCTTCTAGATCTTTTTTTATTTATTTAGTTTAGATTTCAGATCATTGTTCTTTTCTCATTTGTATTGTGATGACATTGAACATATTGTTAACACATGTTGTTTATTGTACACAAGTTGTATGTCATAATAATTTGAATATCGGTGTTTTGCGGGGGGAAAGTCAAAAGAAATTAAATAAAACAAAGTAGAATTTTGAGCAAGCAAGGAGTATAGACGAACTATAAAAAAATAATAGTATAATATTATTTATATATACAATATTATTTTAATAGTATAGTTTATTTATAAAAAAAAATATAGGCTTTGACTTCTTGTCAATAAAGGTTTTTTGCTGTAAGCACGTCCTGTGGTTCCAGTCGGGTCCGTCACTTATTTGGTTCCCCGGAAACATTTCCGTTGTGGACCGTGTTATGGGCTATATGCACGCATAAGTTCCGCATTTGACGCAAGGATGCTCGTCCATTTCCGGTTGTGTAGATTAAAGCGGAGGAGAACAGATGAAAACGGGATTATGGCAGAGTCTTCAATATTTACTGTCCTCCCGTCTTTGAAACGAAACGTACATACGTTTAGATGTAATTTGATATATAGTTATGTTTATTTAATAAAATTTTAAAAAGAAGCATAAACACAACGAGGGGTGTATGTTTTATCTGTTTTTGTGACTAACGTTTCTTTATTATAACCATGGAGTATAAAATTCAATATAAATTCTCGGTATTGCATTGGACTCTACGATCGGCGGAAGTTATCGAGCATCCCTAATCCTTCACCGGAAATAACGCCGTGCATAGAGCCCATTTGCAGCGCGTTTCTGTATTTGGTTGTGTTGTGAGTACTTGGAGCAAACGTGTGTTTAGGGATGCAACGATTACAGATTTTGTAAGTACGATTATTGTCTGAGAAATAATCACGGTTTAACGATTATCACGATTATTATGCATCAATTAGTTTCACAACAATACTAATGTATAATTTCACATGAACACTCAACACTAGATTTTAATGTGTTATTTATTGCTGCCACAACATGGTACAAATTATAAAATGACAAACAATAACAAAAAGAAAACAAAATAAAACCACTTTACCTAAAGTAAAACACAGTCTTCTTTTCAATGAATGATATATGCTTTCTTTTATTCTTTCAAGCAGACATATTTATTTGCATGAATATAATTAATCCTTATTAAAGCTATTAACAAACAGTGAATGCTTTTTTCTTTTGTTGCTTGATCAATATTAAGGATACAGACCGCATTAGGTTTACACTGTCGCTTTAAGAAGTCAGATCATGTCAAATGACATGCGGATCCAATTGCACTGATGCACACGGACACTCAACTGTTTAAGACATAACCGACATAATTTACATGAATACTGTCCAAACCGGACATTTAGACATAATGTTGTGTGTATTTGTCTATTCAGACACAAAAGTGAGCTCAGTTCAGTACCCGCGCGCTGTATGTGTCTATTAGCATGGTTGCACGCGTCGGGTTTGTGCCCACAGAAAACTGTACCGAATACAGCTCTTTTTTTGCATCGTCACTCTTATTCAGATCTATAGACTATGTCTGCTCTACTCATTCTCCCAGACGTTTACATTTTTTAACGTGTTTTGGCACCGCAGGGTATACCAAGACCAACAGTACAAATGTGTGCATTACACACGCAGGACATCAGTTCTGACTGGATCGCTCCTCAGATCATCACAACATTTGCGTCTAGTTTTTATTAGTTTCTCGTCTCGTTTTTGTCTGTGAAAAAAATGTTGTTAACGAAAATATTCAACGGAAACTTTTACGGAAAGTTTTGCAGACAGGTGATCCGTCGTCTTCTATAACACCCTTGTTATTCTTTGTGTACGCAAAATGCTCCCACACTGCTGACTTGAGGCGTTTTTTTTTTTTTTCCTGTGGAAATAGAGCGTCGCTGCTTAGTCCCTCTGCCATAGTGACTGATGAGCACTTTAAGCTGGTGCACCGCTGGCGTAACTTTGTTTTCGTTTTGTGTTAGTTGCCTGTGCAGAATACACGGTGTAGCAAAGTCTTTACGATTAATTAACCGTGACATTTTAAATCGCGGTTAATTGTGAAATCCGGTAATCGCTGCATCCCTACGTGTGTTTTGGAACTGATGAAGATGTTTTTCTTAATTTGCAGATGTTTTTTTTTATTTGCATGCGTTTTTATAGTTGCACACGTTTTTTTGTATTTGCATTCGTCTTCATCAGGTTGCAGCGCGGTGAGCTCTCTCGGCCACCATAATATATATATATATATATATATAAAAGGTGCATGTATATATGTGTATATATACAGTATATACAACCATAAAAAGGCATGTGTATATATATATATATATATACATACATACATACATACACTGCCCTCCACAATTATCACCCCTGTTTGACAAATGGGTAAGAGAATTAGGCTTCTGTAGCCATGTTTCCATCCACTTGTCAATCGAAGTATCTGAAGTTCAGTAAAAAAACACATGCGAATAAAGCTGGTGAAAGTGTGTTTCCATCAAACGGCTTTAAAGCGAATAAAAACCTGTACGTAATGACGTCACATGCTGTTTTGCGATCAAATTGGTATATCGAATTGATTTGAGACATTTTAAGATGTTTCCATTCATTTTCGCACTGAATTGAACATTCAAGCAAACTTCTGCGAACAAAGTTTTGTTAGACAAAACGGATTGCGCCATCTACCAACAAATGATCACTACTATTTCACAAGTTGAAGGCTAATAATGCTTATGTGCCAGCTGATAGCGACGTATGTGATAATGTATGCGAGGCGGTTGTTGAAGGGGTTGTATTCGCTATACAACCGCCTCGCTATATATTATCCTGCTTATTACATATAAATCAACCAAATAAATAAATCAATCAATAATTTGACACAAAATATTGACTTAAAAACAAGTTTATTGATTTAAAAACAAGTATTGCTTCTGCTAAAGAAAATAGTCTGTTCCGTCTCTGAACTGCGTCCATGGCAACGGTGTGTTATAGCAACGCCGCAGTCTGTTAACTAGAAATAACAGACCACATTACATTAGAACCCAACCAAGCCACGTAAAAACAAGCAAAACTAACCTAAGAAAACAACGACGCTATAAACATTGCTATGATGATGCCGATGCACGTATGCCCGACGACAGCGGAGGTGATTATGGTGTGGGAACAAGCGCTCCATCCGTTCTGGGAGATCGTGGTTCACAGAAACCCTTTGGTTGAAGCATCTTTTTGCTTTGTCCACTTACATCTGTCTTTGTTGACATCCGCCATGTGTGCGCAAACAGGCCGGAAATGAACTCGTCTTCTGGCGTGTTGCAACCATAAAAGGGCATAAAACTTAATCGCAATTCATTATTTATTCGGCAAATAACGTTTCCATCAGCTTTTAACGCATTAGCCGTATATCGATCCGAGAAAATCCGATGAGACCGAACGTATTTCATTTGAGTCGATTTTAATGAAATTTCATCGAATTTTACCGTTTCCATAAGGCATTTTTCATTCGATATCACTTAATTCGGATAAAAAAAGTGTCGATGGAAACATGGCTTGTGTCATGTCATATTTATACCCCAGGGAAAGAGGAAGTCATGAATTACTTATTAAAAGTTCCTAGATATCCTGACCAACTTTAGCACCTACAGAAAATATAATTTAAAAAAAACAAATCAATTACATTTTTCAGCGGAATTGTTAGGGGTGCCAATAATTGTGGGACACATGATTTGAAGTTTTTCTTTTTCTAAATTTTTTTTTTTTTTTTTTACCACCAAAGTAATGTACTTAAATAAAAGGTTGGATTTTTTTTTTCTCCTTTTTTGCATTTGGGTTCTTAGTTGTTTAAAAAAAGGAAGAATTTTTTAGAAGTCCTCGACCACATCTTAAACAGGGGTGCCAATAATTGTGGACGGCACTGTGTATATATATATATATATATATGTGTGTAGATATTGTGACATACTGTACATGCATACATACGTACATATCATACTTGCCTGTAGAGAGGAGTTTATTTCAGCATCATATAAAACAATAATGATAATAATATTAAAGCAAACACAGCTCTGGTGTCGGAAAACTATCAGTATCGGCCGATATCCAAAGTCAGGTATCAGGATCGGACCGGAAGTGAAAAAATGTGGATCGGTGCATCCCTAATCAATCTCTGATGTCTCTAATAAAAACAAATAACACATACATTCATAAAAAAATTAAAACCATAAGAGGGGTTGGTCTGAATTTTGGCGTGGGATTGCGCATAATTTTCATTCCCATGCACACACACAATGCTGCCTCAAACAGCTTAAGAGTGCCAAATGGTTTTCTTTTTTGTGTATTTGACTTTTTGTGTATTGAGTATTTACATAAACACAGTCAGTTATGTCCTATGTGAACGTAAACAGTTCAGAAATGCATGTTCAACAGTAAATTGGATCTGTGCTGTTGACACCATCGCTGTAAAGTAATGGTGAACTTTGTTGGCTTTTAAAGTTCCACAGAGGGTCCTGCCTTTGAGTTTTGGCTTGGGCAATGAGAAAGGTGCAATTCTCAAGTGGTAAAATTTCCTTTGTTTAAAAGCTGACTCAAACTGCCAGCTTGCTCTAGTCATGCAAATATGTCCATTTATACTCTGATAAATATAACAAACACACACTGCATTCTATGAGAAGGGGATGTCCACCAAAGTGTGAGTTATTAAACAAGGAACATTTTGATGGGAAACACCACCTAGATGTATAGGCACTATACAAGGAAGTACACCATACAATATAACAAGACAATAAACAAACAGTAATACTACTCAAAATGTACTGGGGAAATGCATGTTCATTCATTAGACAGATTTGCAAATGAATTAGTGGAGAGAACTCCATTTCTATGGGACTGCATGTCTGTTTCTTGCAGCATGTACTGTTCTCTCATTGAGAACAATCCATGTCCCACATGTCTTTGAAGTGTGAGAGTTGAGCAGAAGGGTGGTGATTTACAGTGGGGCAGACAGACATCACGGAATCCACTTGAGTGAGGAGTTGTGAAGATTAAGCGTAACAATGGTGTGTTTGATTGGTCCTGTCGTTACATAGTTAGTTTGTGGAGTAAATATACAGGCTATAATCTGTGTGTGTACACGGCTTGTTTTAAAATGGCAGTACCATAGGCCTATTTCACAAAAATGGCCACCAAGACCGGAAGTAGGGTAAACTCTTTTCCGGTGAAAGCATTAGGATTTGCAGTCGGAGGACAAAATAATGCAGAGACTATTGCTTACCTTTTCAACCCAATAAAGAAACAATCATATTTATCACTTCATGGCTCTCCGTGTTTTCCGGGATTCATGGAACAACTAGGGAGAAGCTAAATCACGCCAGACACAGATGGCAAAAAGATTTGTGTGGAGGAAGGAGATGTTGAAATGGAGTGATGCCCTGACACAAACCATGTTTATATTGCACTTGATAGTTATCCGATTTGCACGTCAAATTAAACTGTTGGCAAATTAAAATTGTTTGTAGAAGTTGTTTTCTGTAACTTTCTTTACCTTTTTTTCTGCTTACCTGGGTGCGCTTTGCCATACTGCTGTTTACTTGTGCAAGCAAGGGCAGTTGGAACATTTATTAAACGTGTAGAATAATTTCCAAACCATTACATATAGTATTATACATTTAGTGTAATGTATTGTGTTGCCACTAGAGGGCTGAGTTGGCTAAGCAGTTGGCTAACCCACAGTTTGAGCACCCAAAGATTGACTGGGAGGCTGCGGATTTATATCAGGAATTTGACCGTTTTCGGAGCCACGTTACCTTCGTGTTTGATGGACCACTATCCGAACTAACTGCAAAGCAGCAAGCCGGCTGGCTGGGTACATGGATAGGCGGACAGGGCAGAGAAATTTACAAAACGCTCACCTGGGCTGAAGGTGAGAAAGAGGATCCTGAGAAAGTGCTAGAAAAGTTTGAGAAGTATATTAGACCAAGGAAGAACAAGAGGATAGCACGCCATCGTTTCAAGCAGAGGAAACAAGACGTAAGTCAGAGTTTCGATCATTTCGTCAAAGATTTACGGCTACTGTTAATGGATTGCACATATGCCGACCCTGGCGATATGTTGATTAACGTGATTATCGCGGGCGTGCGTGAAAAACGAGTGCAAGAAAGACTACTAGACAAAGGAGAGGAATTAACCCTGGCCAAAGCCATAGAAATCCCTTAGCAATATGAGATGTCTCAGAAACAATTGAAAATAGTCCGAGATGATGTTGCATGCTCTCAGGTGTCCACTGTAGCAGAAAGTGTTCAACATAAGCCTTCTGGCCAAAGCAGGAAAATTCGCTATCCAGATCGCAAGTTCACTCAGTCCAAGCCCTCAGCTTTCTGTGCTAGCTGCGGTAAACATCCTGATCACAAATGGAACGAGGACAAGTGCCCAGCCAAGGGCTCAACGTGCTCTTACTGCCACAGACCCAACCACTGGATGGCGTGCTGTCCACACACTGAATGCTGAAGTGCTGGACGAGACTGATGATGAAATACTGAACATTAGCCTAACAGACGTTGTGCTTCCAGCAGCTACATTTACTGTGGACATATGGACTGTGCATTTGATGATACTTTCACAGAAAGTCCAGTTCAAGATAGATACTGGCGCCAAGTGTAACACTTTGTCTCTTGACGACTACCAGCAACTCGCGCACACTGGTGAATTGAAGCGTTCTACCAAGCTGTTGTGCTCCTACTCTAATCATAAGCTCAAACCAGTCGGTGCTGTAGATTTATCAGTGCGCTACAAACAGTGTATCACTGATGCAGAGTTTGAAATTGTGGATATTGCACAGGAAAGTGTGCTCAGCGGAGCTACAGCTGAAGCTTTAGGCTTAATAGCAAGGTTGAACTCCGTACAAAATGCTGCTGAAGCTGAGACTATCTCGCCTGAGAAGGGCATTCTCGAACAAGATGTTGTTCCTCAAGGCCTTCAAGACTTTCCTGAGCTAATACGCACCACAGGGACTCTACCAGGGAGGTACTCAATCAAAATAGAGCCCAATGCTAAAGGTGTTGTCCACCCCGTGCGCAGACAGCCAGGTGCACTCAAGGAACAGATCGTCCAGAAACTGCATGAAATGGAGGAAAATGGCTATATAAAAAAGGTGGAGCAGCCCACTGAGTGGGTCAGTTCAATGGTGGCGTTCTCTCGGGGAGACAAGTTAAGAATTTGCATAGACCCCAGCGATTTAAATAAGGTAATCCAAAGAGAACACTACCCCATGCGCACCGTTGAAGAGGTCGTGTCATCTATGCCTGGAGCACGAATATTCTCAGTCCTCGATGCCAAGTCAGGATTCCTCCAGATTAAGTTGGATGATGAATCATCATTCCTTACAACCTTCAACACACCCATTGGTAGGTTTAGGTGGTTGAGGCTACCGTTTGGAATCAAATGTGCCCCCGAGATCTATCAGTGAATCATGGATGGCATGCTCGAGGGCATTATGGGAGCATTGGCCATTATGGATGACATCTTGATTGCGGCCCCCACTGTGAAGTTACACGATGAAATCTTACACAAAGTAATTGAGAGAGCAACAAGCTACAACGTAAAGCTTAATTTCAATAAGTGTCACATTCGGCAGAGCCAAGTCTCATATATTGGCCACTTACTGAAGGCAGACGGATTGAAGCCTGACCCAGCCAAGGTCCAAGCAGTCAGGGACATGCCGGAACCTGTTGACAAAGAAGGGGTTCGCCGTCTTTTGGGGTTCATGACTTATTTGTCTAAATTCATATCGAATCTCAGCGAGGAAGATGCGCCGCTGCGTCAGCTTTTGAAAAGCAATGTGGAGTTTGCGTGGCAACCGGCTCAGACAAGAGCCTTTGCAAGGCTCAAAGAACTGTGTTCACACCCTCCTGTCCTCAAGTACTATGACCCATCAAAGCCTGTTGAAATTTTCTGTGATGCAAGCAGCAGTGGATTAGGTGCTGTGCTTTTGCAGGACAATCACCCTGTTGCGTTCTCCTCCAGATCTCTGACCGACGCGGAGACCCGCTATGCACAGATAGAAAAGGAGATGCTTTCTATCGTCCATGCATGCACAAAATTTCATCACTATATCTTTGGAAAGTCAGTCACTGTGTATAATGACCACAAACCACTGAAGGACATTTTTAAGAAATCACTGCTTTCCACACCCATGCGCATACAGAGGATGCGCCTGCGCATCCAATGGTATGATTTGACTGTCAGGTACAGGAAAGGCATGGAGCTGCCGGACACACTATCCAGGGCGCAACTGTCACACAATACTCCAGAATTTGAACATTTGGAATGTGTATCCATGTTGAACCATGTGGCTGTAAGCGAAGAGAAGTACGCTGAGCTACAGGAATGCACAAAAAACAGAACTGAGCTCCTTACAACACATCATCCAGCAAGGTTGGCCAGAGCACAGGAGATATGCCCCAACCACTGTTCAGCCATATTGGGACTCAAAAAGTCAACTGACCATATGTGATGGGATAGTGTACAAAGGGCTGCGTATAGTTATACCACCCACTATGAGACAACACATGTTAAAACTCATACACCAGTCTCATTTAGGGATTGTGAAAAGCAAACAGAGAGGAAGTGAAGTGCTCTACTGGCTGGGCATGAGTGCAGAGATAGAGGAGGTAGTGAAGAATTGCAGCAAATGTGCCGAGTTCCAAAACAAACTACCAAGGTGGCCTCTAAAGCCAACTGAAACCTCAGAACTGCCATTTGAGCTAGTGGCATTTGACTGAAAGCACGTCATTCTTCTTGTGGATTAGTTTTCAAAAGATATTGAAGTGGACCAGCTTAAAGATCAGCGAAGCCGTACTGCCATTGAAATTCTGAAATCACAGTTCAGTCGTCATGGGTTTCCTACTGTCCTACGAACAGACAATGGGCCCCAGTATGCATCAGAGGAGTTCAGAGACTTTTGTGATAGCTATGGCATATTACATCTCACATCATCACCTCACACACCTCACTCTAATGGAGAGGCTGAGCGTGCAGTACAAACAGTGAAAAGACTTTGGAACAAAGCTCCGGATAGACATTTGGCACTGCTGGACTACAAAATGACCCCACTAGAGAGAGTAGAGCTGTCCCCAGTAGCTGCTCATGGGCAGAAGACCCAGAAACAAACTGCCTGCAGCTCAACAACTGCTTGTCCCAAAGGCTTACAACTCTTTGAAATACGGCGGCTTAATAATACCAAAGCTTCCCAGAAGTACTACTACGACAAAGGTAGGATGATGCACACTCGCCCTGTGCTGGTGCCAGGTGAAGAAGTCAGAATGCAGCCCTACCATGGTCACTCCAAGTGGTCTCCAGCTGTTGTCATCCAGAAACATAGCAGCACACCCAGTTCTTACATTGTAAACTCTGGTGGCACGGAGTTCCGCCGGAACTGTCAGCACCTCCGTAAAAGTACTGCAAGAGCAAATCAGTCCCGTCACCTCATTCAAGATGAGACTTGGGAGGAGTGTCCTGATGTCCTTCCAGAACAAGACAAAACGATTCCTCCCCTAGTTGGGACCACAGCTTCACATGCCAAGGAACCCCTGGATGTGGGTCAACCTCAGTCCACTCTGCTCTACACCACTAAGCATGGCAGTGGGAGTGGTTAGACCCCCTGAAAGACTGAATTTGTAGTTACTACCTGTCCGGGTCAGATGAGTCCAGTAGGAAATTAATCTAGTAGGCCTGCTGTTTGTTGGTAATTCTCATTATTAAGTTGAAAGGTTCCTTGAAGATTGTTTGTTTTTGCTTTAATATTTGCTTAAGAAACCTTCGGTTATTTAGTCTGCTGTCTATGGGATCCCCACAAATATGCTGAAGAAGGGGAGATGTAATGCATTGTGTTTCAAATAGAGGGCGCTGTTGAGTTGGCTAAGCAGTTGGCTTTTGTGTAAGCACCAGCAACGTAGAGTTCATGTGTTTTTCAGTAAAAGCAGTTATCTTGCAGTCACTCTTGCTGTCTTTATTGTCTCCAGTATCTTACATTTAGATGTTTTTGATTTAAAAACAAAACAAAACAAAACATTAGAATAACTGTTAAAATTAAGTGAACATGGAGCAGAGTTTTTCCCATGAGTGGGGCTGGAAAACCAGGAGTGGATTAGGATCAGATTGATGACAGCACGCTTAGAGTGCAGAGAGGAACATGCTTTTAACTCCAGTCCAGGCTTTGGTCACATCCACCTAGGCAGGGTGATCAGTTTTTGTTTTTTTTACAGGCTATGGTGAACATCTAGTCTTTAATTTAAGACCCATTCAAACTAAAATTAAGACATTTATTACACTATTTGAGAAATGTGAGCATATTTACAGCCTTAAAATTATGAAAAGTGAATTCAAGACATAAGGACAGTGGGGGGGACCCTGGTATTGACGGAATTGAACTATGGCTAAGCCACGCTCCCTCCACTCACTCGGACAAACATTCATTTGGGCATGGGCGCTATGGCAGCTGTCACAGTAGGAGACATTTCACAGGAGGCAATTGGTGATTTTTGGAGATTATATAGAGATTATACATCATCACCTAAAGGGCCTTAACTATGCATTGGAGGGTTATATTAATAATTTTATTCTTGAGAAGGTCGATGAAAAGCTTCAGCTCCAGGCAAAAATGTAAGTTACAGGTCACAGTGTAAACGTGATAACCCGCATATCGTTGCCATCACCGTTTGGTGCTACAGTATGAACATGAATCATTCAGCACACCATAGTTAACATTTGTGATCTCGGTTATTTACAGATACGTCAATGAAGCTGAGTGATATGATCTACAACGCAGCTAGAAGCTAACGTTAATGTTTTCTAATGTACGTCTAACGTTAGACTAACGTTACTTTAGAGATTTTAAAGATAACGTTCAAATATGTTGTTGACTTAACTTCGATCATATTCAGACATCCTTGTTTAATTTATCCGCGTTTAGTTGGTGTTGTGGTCTACCGCATAACTTAATCGTATAACTTAATCCAGATGTTAATCCATTAATCCATGCACACCGTTTGACCATTTTAAACTTAAAATGACAAGAAAAGACTAATGAAAACTGACTAACTGCAATTTATTTCAATGGAAGTGGAAGCAGAGAATGTCCGACTGTATTGGGTTAGCTGCACACTGTGATTGGCTCATTGCGTTTGAGGGCGTGGCTTAGCCATAGGTCAATTCCGTCATAGACTCTCTCGTAGCGACGGAGAACTTTAATCCCTGTAAAGTGTATTACTGAATATTAAAATACATACATTATATATTAATATATATATATATATTGTCTCTCACATTTTTAAATATATGAAGATTCCTTATGTATTATTTAATATATTGTAATATATTAACACCATATATTATTATGTATATTTTCAAATAAGCTGTGAAACCATTCATATATAGGGAAATATATTTTCTTTTCATAAGAGGACCCTAGGCAGTAAAATGTGATTTTGTAACATCATGATTTTTTAAAACATGTAATATCACTCACTCCACTGATGTTTTTATTCTAACCATTTTTTTCCAAAATTATTATTTGGCTTACTTTCATTATTAGACCTACTAGCAACGTTAGGTCGGATTCAAGTCAAGTCAAGTCACATTTATTTATATAGCGCTTTTCACAATACAGATTGTATCAAAGCAGCTTCACACTGATAACATGAAAGTAGCACAACACAGATCAATAATATTGCTAAACATTAAATAATCCCAACTGAGCAAGCTCAAAGCAAGCCAAAAGCAAGGCGACAGTGGCAAGGAACCAAAACTCCATCAGATTGGATGGAGAAAAAACCTTGGGAGAACCCAGGCTCAGTCGGGGGCCAGTTCTCCTCTGGCTTACATTCATATTGTTTAAATATAAATATTAAATATAAATATTGTTTATGAATAAAACGGCGCCATAACATATCGCAGGCGTTGAGTCGTCTCATCACAGGCGTTGGGGCATCCGAAATCCCCGTGAGAGGCTGGACACAAAACTGGACCTGACGAACTCCATTTTTCTCGGTCCCGATATAACAGCAGAAAGGCAGATGGGAAATAATTAGCATAGCTGATGTTCATAATGATTTCCGTTATAACTCACAAACTCTCCGTAACCTGAACTCTCCGCAACCCAACCATACGCACCGACCGATTCACTGTAAATCTGTACAGTTCTTAGTTTCATTTATGGTGTAAACATGACAAATGAGCCATAGCCTAATCTAGTGGAATATTGCTGCAATCTCGTAGACAAACTTACACTTAATAACATGAGATTTGAAAAAAAAAAAAAAAAGCCACTACATTTCACTCACATCATACATCATTTTATTTTTTTTAGATATAGTGTGAGCTTAGTCATCAAGTTTAATGGCATTTAAATGAATGGAACTTTTTTAGGCAAAATTTGTTACCTTTGTCCAATTTCGATCTTTTCATTGCTACCTGAAAACTATCAACAAAACGGACAACATCTGCTATTCTTACTTTTGTCAGATATACAAATGACTGAAAGAGAAAACCATAGGCCGTAAAAGAAAACAAGCTGTTCACAGTCCATTTTGAGAATGAATGGCGATCATAGCAGGCGGCGGCGCGACCGGAAGTATCGCTACCCTACTACCAGTCTCGGTTGCCATTTTGTGATATAGGCCTATTTCTTTACCATTAGTCAATTCCGACTGGTACTGACTTTCGGCAACTATTTTTGACTGATCTAGACAGCAAATCAGGGCAAAAGTCGTGTTGTGTATTCCAGCCATTATAAGGATGTGTAAAAAAAAATATATTAATAATTCTCCCACAAATCATTCTACTCACGCAGATCACGTCGTCAGGCGTGTTCCTGGGCTATGCAGAGTTGTAGACAGAGTCTTTTTTCTTCAATCTTTCACAATTCCTCCTGAACCAAAACATGCTTATGTGTCGCACACGTAACCGTAATTATGAGATTGCAACCCGCGGTGTTCTCAAAGCGGTTCACATGCTTAGACTCGGATTTAAGCGTTTTTCTCTGGCAACACTACCAATTGTGAAATGAATCTGCAGCAGTCAGGTGGCACAAGTAGAGCTGTAATTGTATATGTTCATCATTATTGTAATGTTATGTGCTTTGAGACATGTGGTAATTTAACTCTGTCTCTCTGCTCTGGCTGTGTGCAATGTGACCAATATGTTTTGTACGAGACGTGGCTTTGAAAACACTCTGAAGGGTGGGTGGGTGGGATCTAATGTTTTTAAAGCTTGAATGCTATTGCTACCCTTTCTGGAACTGCCTATCCTGATTTAAACGATGAATTTGGATGATGGATGGGATTTACACTGATGTAATGCTATGAAGCTTATTATTTTAACCTAATTATAATATTTACATAGCAAACCTGTGTCCCTAAAAGAAAACAGGTTTAGTTGTTTTTTTTTTGTTTTTGTTTTTTTGTTTTGTTTTTTTAAACAACAAAAAAGAAACCCTTAATTTATGAAATATTAATCACTTTTTACCTTTGAGGATGACCTCTTATTGAACCCCAAGTGGTTCCCAACTCGGTAAACTCACACACATGCACTTGTGCTGTGTGTCCATTTTCTCATATCAAAGGGAAGGACTACTGTATATATCATTTTGTCAGAGAGCTCTCTGTTGAGAGGATGTGTGTTTGCAGATTAATGCTGCCCCCAGTTTAAGTCCATCTTTTATTCAGTTTCTGTGTGCCTTTTACTCAACAGCCTCTCAAAAGAGATCAAAGCTCCTTACCAAATCAAAGTGTTGCCATATTCCAATGTCTTTCATATCTCTCCTTGCTCAAGCCTCACGCACACACAGTTGCACCAGTGGCCTTTTTTGACAAAAAAAAACCCAAAAAGAACCAAAACAATTTTAACTATTTGGTGGCTATCTGTCACACTTATGCAAATTGAACAGTCCTGCCCTGTGCAGCAGCGTCCCCAGGGTGAGCCCTGGCATGCCTGTCTTATTGTCCGAGAGAGCAATACTGAAAGTAGAGAGTGAAAAATTAATCTGTGCTAACACTATAGTCACTCTGGGGTATCTTTGTTTTTAGTCTCTGTTTTTAGTTTGATGTGAAATCAATAATTCATGCATATTTATTTAATTGGTACTGACTAGATTTATTTTGCGATTAAATGACCAGCTGATTCTGTTTGTTCTGAACATTGTTGCTTTGTGACGGGGCACATAGCTATCGTCACGGCAGCGATATGCTGCCTATTCTAGTACACAAAGACTGAGTGCAAATGTGATTTCTGTTTGTCTAGCACATTAATGTATTTTGTTAATCTTTATACTGTTAAAAATCATTGGTTAATCTAGCCTTTCACTTCAAAATCTCATATATCCCGTAGCTTTTGGTGTGCACACTTTTAACAGCTTTTAATACTGCAATGATTTATATGCTATAGCTACTTCTTTCAATACATATCTTGCTTTTTTAAAGAAAATCATGTCATTTACATCAGATTCATAATCAGTAGGCATGTGCCGGTATCAAATTTTCATGCTGCGGTTATTGATTGAGGCTTTTATCACGGTATACGGTATTATCACGATATTTTAATGAAATTATATTTTAATGCTCAAGAAAAACAGATGCATTGTGGGTCTCTAAAAAAACCTCAACTTGCATCACAATGTGTAATTGTGATTTTCAAAACATATGGTAACTAAACCAAATTGTTTAAAGTTTAGTGACAACATGTTACAATGTTTATATGGGACAATGACTGGTAGGTTACTGTTTGTATTATTTAATTAAATTCTAGGATTTGATTTCAGTCTTAATTCAATATTGACTCATTTTGATAAATATTAGGTAGGCCCGAGTCTGTTAATGTTTCTCAAGAAAAAAAAAAAAATCTCTCACATAATGCTGTAAACATACAGAGAGAAATTAAATATAATATTTAGCAAAATACTCCTTGCTATTTTTTTCTAGTCAACTAATGTGCTGGTCATTAAATGGCTTTCCTGAGGTAAATGTAACGTTTTGTGACACAACTGTTCTCCTGCAGTGTTACTGACCTCTTTCCGTGTTTGAAAACACTCATTGATTGTTATTATGTATAAGTAAATACCTTTCGGTAAGTTGTACTGTCTCTTTAAATAAAAACTAAAGTAACATGATCGGTTTACTTGAACTGAGGAGCAACGATCTGTGATCAGAACCTAAGAGCTGATTTATCAATAACTTTATCAATTTAGCAATAACAACTTTCCTATCAAAAGTAACCTACTCTGTCTAGTCTGTCGGTGTCAGTGTCCTTTTTGCTCTGTGATTTTTCTCTATGGGAGAGCGTGTGAAAAGTGCCAAATGCGTTAAGCGCCTTTCAGACAGGACGCGGAATGCGCGACGCTGGCCGCTTGGTTCAACGTTCCCCTTCATATACAACACGATTTGCCATTTTACAAATAAAAAGTTTAACTATTTTGAACTTTAACCACGGCGTGGTCGATGCAGGTCGACGGAGCAACAAAACATCCCTGCGCGTTGCACGCGTATTCTGCGTCCTGTCTGAAAGTCTCACGCTTGAGTCTCAAGCTGAATGTGTGAGAGTTGGCAGCCCTGCGGGGATAAATCGTCGGGAGCGTTCCGCCATGCTTTTACTCCATGTGAGGATTGTTTACATTAGACAGTGCGCACTGCCGCATGCACACAGTGCTTATACATGTGGGGATTGTTTACATCAGAGTGCGCGCGTGTTTTGTGCAGCACGCAGTGTTTGAGCGGTTGAAGGAAAATAAGCAGCTAATGCGCGCTCTAAAAGTCTAAATTCGAATCTATTATTTTTTACGGTATTTTGAAGAGCCCTCTATAACAATATCGTGCATATTCATTACCGTGATTTATCGCATTACCGAATACCGGCACATGTCTAATAATCAGTTACAATACATTTTTGTTTTTTTTTTTGTGTAAAGGAAAATTTTCTGTAATTGACCCGGAGTTTGAGTTATTAATTTGTAGCTGATAAATGTGACTTGTTGCTTCCCAATTGTTAGCTGAAACTGTATAAATAATATTCTGAAATTTTCTAGTTTTATCGAGGTAGTTTTTCAGCTGTTTTTAAGCTTTCATGTCTTTGTCATCTGAGCCACCCCTGCATCATAATCATGTTTTGGTATGTTCCAATTCCAGGGGTGACCTCAGGCCTGTAAAGTCTAGTATTGTCATTCTGTCAGGGGAGCTTGGGGTGAAAGGACATAAGTCTGTCCTTGCTCTAATATACTGACTTGTGTTAAGGTCAATTTCCGAATTGTTGTAATAGTTTGCTGTTATTATTATTATTAAATTTTTTTGACTCTCATGTCAATTTACTTTGTTTATTCAAAAGTGTTTTTTTAGGGCCCAAGCCCTGAAAGGGCGAAGGCCCTATTGTTTTTGTTAGGATTATTTATTAGGGCCCAAGCCCTAAAAGGGCGCAGAGCCCTATTGTTTTCCTTAGGATTATTTTTTTCTATTATTATTATTTTTCTTACGACTATTCGGGCACTTTTGGGGCCCTTAACATGCTCAAACTCTTGAAACTTTGCACACGGGTCAGAACCCGTGGCCATCAGGGCCAGGCTGAAGCTGGTACCCAGGCGTGGCGGGAGGCTCGACAGCGCCCACTGGAAAGGGGTTCGAAAACTTGGTCGATAAATCAAACATGCTTTCATGTAATAATATGAAACTCGGTACACATATAGATCTCATCGGTTCATATATACTTCATATTCTTACTTTTTACCCCAGCTCAACAGGAAGTCGGCTATTTAGGGTTGTTTGTAAAACACATGCAATGGAATTTAAAGTACTTCTCCTAGAGAATTCCAAGAAATGCCACAAAACTCATCAGTGTGAAGTCAAGATATTGAGGATGAAAAACTGCCAGGGGGGTTTTGATATCTCAAATGGTTTGGCCGTGGTGAGGAAACGAAATTATGGCGAAAAACGTTAAAGAGGAATTGTGTTATAACTTCTGCATACATTAACTGATCTTGATGAAACTTCAGCAGTGTTCGCTGTAAGAGGACGATCACATGGATGTGACTATTGTGAGTCAAAGTTATTGCGCCACCAACTGGCAGCAGGAAGTGTCACTTTCAAAATGCTTTGAAATTACCCTCTTATTTTTAACCGATTTGCTTCAAACTTCATCTGTATAATGTAAACATACGGCAGATGTAGACCTATGAATGGATTCATGATATCTTTGATACTGTTGCCATGGTAATGCATTAAACTTTACAATTATTTTAGGATGCTTTTGAGACTCTTAACATGCTTGAATTTGCATGAAACTCGTCAGACACATCACATTTATTAGCCAGTAGACATGTGCTAAGGGGTTAGATTGACCATTTCACTCCTGTGTGTTTGGCCTGCATGAAAGAAACTAAATGTCTTAAGCCTTGTATTTTTTTGTAAATAAGTTTTTTTTTAATAAGTAAAGGCATATAACCAGTTTAATTTTAGTACATTGACAATAGTTTTATATAATTAGTTTATTAATTAAATTAACTTGGTCCGAAAATTTGGTCAATAAATCAAACACACTTGCATGTAATAATATAAAACTCGGTACACGTATAGATCTCATTTGGCTATTTTGGTCTGAATGCGGATGTTTTGCAGAACCAGCCTACATTTTTACTCACTCCTCTTAAGTAGTTTATTTTATTCATGCCAAATTCTTTCAACTTGATAAATACAATAAGGATGCTAAATTGTTTACGGATATTGAATATCTCAAACAGTTTTGCTTTGGCAAGGGATTATGTAAAAAAAAAAAAGAATCAGGAAACGTCTCAAATCTTCTAAATTATACACTATTTATTTTTCTATAAAATTATACCATTATTAGAACTAAACCCATTTTATTCTTTTTTTTTTCAATTTAAGAATTATTTTTAAGTTTAAAAACAGCCAGAATGGTGTAGTCAAAAAAAAGTGCTATACTGCCCTCTTGTCTTCAAAATTGAAGCGTTTAAACTGATATATTACTTCAAATACTTCAATTCATTTTATTTATTTTATTTTATTTTTTTTATATATTAGGCCTATATTGTATTATATTCTAAGCCTAAATAAAGAATCGTATTGTTTAGGTTACATTAGGGTTATATTTTATTACATTATAAGGCTAAATAAAGAACCTCATAAGGGTATTGTTTAGGGCTCATTGTCATTAAAATGTTTGAAACCCCTTGCTAAAGAAAATATTGGAAATTCGTTAGCAATAAACAATCATTTAACTTTGATGTTTAATGCTTCCTGTACACAATTCATTGACTGTACAAAAACACTTTGTTTTCCCAAACCATCTCAGTGTAACAGCTTACTTTTCTTTCTTACTATATTCTTTATTGCAAAGAATTGAACTGTCCTGAAGAAGCTTTTGTAAATTATTTTTCATAGTATTTACTGGTAAAGACTGTACAGTTAACAGCACTGGAAAAAAAATATCAGATAACCTAAAATTTGCTTCATTTAGTGAATTCTTAATTAACTGCTTGTTTTTCACAAATATGATTTAATACCAATAAGTTACATCAAGGGTCAAATAAAATATAAATGGCACATTCAAGTTAAAAGTTACTACTGAATGTTGAGACCATTGTGTTTCTACGTATGCTGTACAGGTCAGGTATAAATAATATTTTTGCTCAGGTGGCGAAAAATGTCCGCCAAATAGAAAAAAGGTCAGCAAGAAAAAAAAATAAAAAATAGAGGGAATATTGAACTGTGTTCACGATCATTGGCCCTGTCCCAAATGGCACACTTCATATGAATTTTCAGCCTTGTGAGCTTATATAATGTGTCCGTTAGTGATCTGTTATAGTGATCTGACTCTACTCTAGTGGTGTGATCTAACCGACAGCGTCCGACACCCGGTAGAAAGTAACACGATTAAGTTACAGCAAAGTCCAGCAAGATAAAGTTTCTTTATTCGAAACCATAGACCTTTATCTACAGATCAAGAATAATAGTATTAACATTGAATCATCTTGAAGATAATTTCATCATTGACTGTAACCGAACGCGACGCTGTTTGAACGCTGAATGGAGAATGACTGACAGCCGCAGTGGAAGGAAAAGTTTACGTGATCTTGAATTTAATGACTTGAATATTAATTTCTATCACACATAATGGCTTCAGAACACTCATAACACAGTGCACAAAAACTTTATGGTACTTTAGAAAGTTTTTGTGCCTTTTGTGGGGCTCAACAATAACATAGAATAGTATTGGCACAATATCGGATTTGAATCAGCCTCGTCTAATCGATACCGATCCGGCAAAAATGGGAGTATCGGAACCGATACCGATCCTGAGTATCGGATCGGCGCATCCCTAACTACTATAGTGTAAACACACGTAGATCTAGACCTGGATGTACACCTGACCTTTCAGAAGGTTGCTCACGCATATTTTGTGGTTGATATGTGCCCTCGATGTGCACTTTTGCAGACCCCACACTGATACAAGCTCTTCAGCACACTTCTTTTCAACAGTCAAAGCAGTGTTACCTATATATATATATATATATATATATATATATATATATATATATAGCTGCGTGCAGCGATGAAGGGCCAAAGCCGGCGGTACCGCCACCCCTGTGCCTTTAGGTAACTAAAGGAACCGGAGTTGAGGTGCCACCGGCTTGGGCCTGTAATCGCTTTTTTTTTGTTAGTGTTTTTTTTTGTTGTTGTTTTTTTCGCTGCTCAGCTATATTTTTTGAGGGGGTTTTTGCCTTTCATTGGCCTTAATTGTGGATGATAAAAATCCCATCTATGCGAACACAATCCAACTTCTACTGAGTGCTTACATCTGCTCATGACGATTCATTCATGACCACCCTTAACATGCTTTACATTTAGCTGTCTTTCTTTCTTGTCTTTTCTTTCATAAACGATGCAGAAACGGTGGTAGAGTTAAGAAAATCACATGTAGAAAGAGGGAAAATATTGTTAAGAAGGCATTTACACCTTTCTGTTTCTGCGTATGGGGATATAAGTCACCCTGCCTTCTCCACTCTCTAATAACTAAGAATTATATCTAAGCTCAGAGACAGCCTTAAAAAAAATCTAAATTTTCTTTTGCATGTGTGCATGCATGTATTATTGCAATTTGTTGGTCAACAAGTGCAAGTGGGTCAGTGACAAAGTTCAAACACATGGTAAATTCTTAGAAAAGTAATCTGAAATTGAATGTATTCATCTTGATTTGAAAATAAATACACTACTTTTCTAGAAATGACTTGTCAAGTCAAGTCAAGTGGTGTAATATTTCCTTGTACAATCAGATAAATTCAGGGTATAATTCTGAATTATTACTAAAAAGGTATTACTAACACTTTATTTTACAGTGCCCTTGTTACATTTGTTGCATGTACTTGCTGTAGTAATTAGTAAATTATGCATAATTACATGCAACTACCCTAAACAAAACCCTATTCCTAACCCGTACCCTATAGTAAGTACATGTTGTTAATTGATATTATGCAAATGTTAATTAGACCTTAAAAATGACATTTAAGTCTAAAGTGTAACGAAAAAAGGGAATTATAGTGAAGAATTATGAACTTTAACCCTTGAATATTATGGTTAATTTGGATTAAAACCTAAACTTGTTGTTACAGAAAGATCAACAAGAGTTTCAGCCTTTTATATATATATATATATATATATATATATATATAATAATTTGTAACTACCTCAGTCAATAATGTCAAGTTTAACAGTCTGAAGTAAATACAGGTTGGGAATTTAAAAAAAAAAAAGTAGTTTGATTCCTTTTCCCTCTTTTTCCTAAAGATCTTCCTCTACGATTGCACCGAGGTGTCTCCGTTTTCATTGCTGTTCTTCGGAGGGGATATTTCCATCCAGAGGGACCAGGACCAAGAGACCATCGCTGTGGATGAGTGGATTGTATTTCAGTCCCCGGCGCGCATTGCTCACCTTGTCAAGGTTTGTGTTCATTTGTTTCATATGCCACATGTGACTTAACAGGGCACTCAGTGATAGTTTGCAATTATACTTCAAATTTATTCTTTAAATTTAGGAGCTGAGAAAGGAGCTGGATGTGCTTCTGGAAGAGAAGATAAAAAGTCCACATCCTGTGGACTGGAATGACCGGCAGTCTAAAGATTGTGCCGTCATCTCTGCCATAATCGACCTCATCACCACACAGGAAAGCCCTGCTGAAGATCCCAGGAGAGGCAGCCAGTGAGCACAACCACCAGCAGCTTGTGTATATCAATGACATTTAGCCGCTTATCAATACTTAAAAAGAAGTGACAAACATTAAAGATAATAACTTTTTTATTTTATTTTAACATTGGCTTGACTTGTATGCTTTCTTTACAGTGATTCATTAAATTTGCCATAATATAATCCATTTGTTTATGGAGATCTTTCATTCATAATCTCACATACACGTACATACAGGTCAAGTGAAAGTTTAAGGAATGCAATATACATACTCTTTAAATGAACATAAAAAGATCTTGAATATGAATCTATATACTGATTATTTCTATTGATTCGTTCACAAATTGAGTATATCTGATGCATGTTTACATTTTCCCTGAGAGTCAGTTATGAGAGTGAATAAGCGAGTGACCGTCTTTGTGCTGCTATAAAACTTTCCTTCATTTTAAATAGGGACTCCATGTCCACGAAATGTTACTTGTCAAGAAGTCACAAACAGTGAACCAGTGTTTGTGGAGGACAAAAAAAAAACACATTTTAAAATGATCCCTCAGTTTATAATCACAATAAATCAATGTTGGATAAAGCAGTGCGTATTTCCCCTTTTGAAGCAACTAAAGCAATTACTGCACTGTAGTGGTTCGAGTTCATCCACAGTTTTGTCATGTGCTGTGCGTTTCTCAGGAGATAATGTCTCAGACATTGGTCTCTAGGCTTTGCAGACGGTCCATCCGCTGCATGTTTTTCTCAATGGTTGCCTGACAGGTGATGAGTTCAGCACACTCAGCTAGGAACCAGCCCCTCTCTCCATCCCGCAGACGCTCTCCTTCATACCAGCCTGAAACCACAGACAGACATCAATTGAGATTCTGTGTTACACAAACCAGATACTGAACAAAGGAAAAATATTTGACTACAAATCAACTAAATCTGCTGTCGGAGCCATGGCTTAGCCAACCATAACATGAATGTGTCATTTCTTACAGAAGTTCCCCTTATTTCCTTTGGCGAAAAGAAGAGAGAAAGTGTGCAATACACTTTCTTTTATAAATAACGAAACAAAATTAGCTGTGGACCTCTTAAGTTTTAAGAGTCGGTGTCAATGTGATGAATTGAATTTGTGCTGAGATACCCACTTTGGTAACACTTTACGGTAAGGGTACATGAATTATCATGAATTCATGTATAAATTCATGCATCTCATGAATCATCAGGAACCAGCACGAGTTCAACGTTTTTCATTCATGACTTCATGGATGAACAACACCTTAATTAAAACATTAACTAATATGAGTACATCGCCATGAATTATGATTTATTTTGCATGATCATGATGTTTTGTTTTTTTTGTTCACAGTTAGGCCACACACATGATGAAATCATTGATAGATAATGCCTAGTTAATGATGACTTCTGTATTTGATTAACAGAATTTGTGTGCTATGAGCTGTGATTGGTCTATTTTGGGGTCTGTTCAATACAGTAGTCATCATTAACTAAGCATTATCTATCAATGATTTCATCATGTGTGTGGCCCCTCAACTAAAGTGGTGACTAGGTCCTTTGAAACACTGATGAACAATGTGCTCTTAAAAGTGGCATAACTTTGAACAAAGAAAACATCATGATCATGCGTAATAAATCATAATTCATGATGATGTACTCATCTTAGTTAATGTTTTAATTAAGGTGTTGTTCATCCATGAAGTCATGAATGAAAAACGTTGAACTCGTGTTGGTTCCTGATGATTCATTAGATATTAATGCATAATTCATGAATTAATTTATACATGAATTCAAGATAATTCATGTACCCTTACTGTAAAGTGTTACCAACACTTTTTTTCTACTTCAAATTTTGTATTGTGGCTAGCTTTTGGAAAGGATGAAATGTTCAAAAATAAAACAGCCTCCTTTCAACTGTCTTTTGTATATTTAATGGCCATTAAAAGATTCAAGGGGCCTTTGAAGCCCTATCCCATGAGCCCTGGCCTTTCAACATGAAAGCCAGCCAATGAGCAGAAGCCAGAGTGAGACCGTCGTTTGACCCTCTGACCAGCACCATCAAAACTGAGACCTTCAGCTGAGCCTCACATGAAAAGACATCCCTGTGGTTACAGGACTACTCGTTCTGGGAAAATAATCATTATCAGAACTGTTCTCCGGTAAGTAAGAGGTCAGATTTGGGGAGAAAATTTAGAAAATAGAATTAAGTACCAAATCTGAGCTTGAAGAAAGATTCTTTAAAGGTGCCATATGGAATAATTGTGATAAAATTATCCAAAAAATGAGCTACACGCATCAAAAGAATGAGAAGAAAAGAAGTGCAATGATGTCATTAAAAAACGGACAAGTTATAGTGCTGCCGAGATATAAACTTAAATTAGCATGCTAAATTACTAGCCCCGGCCCGGCAGGTGTCGTAATACCAGTTTCGGCCATGGGAGGCGGTATGCGGGCGGGCAACATAACCACCAGCCAAACTGCAACTGCTGTACACGAGTAAGCCGTGCCGGCTGGTGTGTGTGTGTGTGTACCTGTACTTGAACCTGATGTCAGTCGTGTGGAAAATACAGCCCACTACTAAATTTCAGTTCAGGGATGAGTTAAAAAAATGATTGGTCGATATTATGCATGAGGAACACATTTTGGTAAGTTGTAACATACTGTATCTTTCAACAGTGTTCATGTTCTTTTATCATTAGCTAGTAAAGATGATCGATTCACGTGCGCTAGGGATCTGTCGTGTTACATTTACAAGCGCCAAAACTGCATTTATTGTTTGAATTGCGTAATAAAAAATAACAGAATCTGAGATCGGTCTCCGTGTCCTTTTCTGTGCATGACAAAATGGATGTGTGGCGTGAGAGTGTGTAGTATCAGTTGTGTCTCACTGTGAATTTGTGAGAGTTGGCAGCTCTGAAAGGCGCTAGCTTGGTCCACATCAGGGAATGCTGTCTGTCAAATTAATTCAAACTAATGATAAAAATGTAACATGAACAAAATGAATTCTATAAACTAGAAATAATAGCCTGGGCTTTAATATTCCCATATCGTCGAAATGCACCGGCTCGTCTATGAGACGGCCTTTATAAATTAGTATTGAGATGTTGTTAATTTAGTCTCTAATCTCTAAAAATCTCCAAATGCTCCACTTGAAACTGCGGTCTTCCAACCTTTTACTATCGTGTCAATTTATTTGATTAATATGCGCGAGGGAGACAGAGCAACACAGCACGCGCCCGTGTTGTTTGAAGACATGAGTGCGCGTGGCCGCGGAGGTATTTCTGGAGGTATACTGCCTCCATCTGGTATGGAATATGGTGTATGATTTGATTTTTTATCCCAGAGGGCACCTTTAAAGCAGTGGTTCTCAACCTTTTTACCGCCAAACACACTATTTTGCTGAGTGACAGCAAATATTAGAGGAAGAATGCAGATCCGGCTTTCTTTCTCTGTACTCTTAGATTTGGTGTAGTCTTATCAACACATTCTCATCCCAAAAAGTCATATAACTGACGTTTTGGGACGACTTTTGACCATACGTCAATATCCGCCTTTTTAGGGCCCCCTTAAACGTCGGTAGATGGCGATCCCGGGCCGTCATACAACTGACGCTTTACCTTTAACGTCAGTTAGGTGACGGGTTAGGTTTAGGTCTGGGGTAGAGTTAGGATCCCATAACCTCATCTACCGACGTTTAAGGGGGCCCTAAAAAGGCGAATATTGACGTATGGTCAAAAGACGTCCCAAAACGTCAGTTATATGACTTTTTGGGGTGAGACTGCGCTGGTCTTATAAACATCATAGTAAATTTAAAAAATCTGAACCGCTGTTTGAAAACACATACATTTGTTTGATGTTTCTTCTCTTTGCAGTATCAGAAATGAAAAGTTGTGCAAGTTGCTCCCCTTGTGTGTTTTTTATTACTACATTTTGAACAATAAACACAACGACAAATATCGGTTATAGCAAATCAAACATCAGAATATACATTTAATGTATATAAATGGATTGCATTGTACACTGTCCTTGTGTACTGCTGTATTTCTACTTTTCCGTAAGTGCCACCCACTCTCAAGAGTTAGAATTGCATTTTCATATAGTCTTTTTAATATTATTCTTTCGCATGGATTTAAACAGACATATTGAATGCCAAAATCAGACTGATTTGATCGTTTTGGTGTGAAGAATGAGAGGAATGGAGGGGGCTGATCTCACCATCCACTATCTGTGACAGCAACACCACATCAGCGACCTGTAGAGAGAGCTCATCCGGCTGCCCGGCTGTGTACGTCCTCGTCACCTCCACCTGCATGGCGTCTAACAGAAAAGTGCATACATTTATCACTTTAGCAAAAATAAAGTGAAACTATGATAATCTATTGCCTAAATATTCTTTCCTCACTGTAATTTTCACAAAGCAGCAGATTTAAGGCATCGTTCATGAAAAACACAGTTTAGTAATAGTAACAGCGATTGTTGACTTGATTAGCTGTAGCCGATTTGTGTCACTGTAATACTCTCCATGGCCAGAGGGTGACACTGTTTCACTGAGGCTGGTTATAACTCTCTATGGCCAGAGGGTGTTTCGCTGAGGCTGGTTATACTCACTCATTCTGTCTTTCTTGTTGTCACTCTTGTTCCGTCCCAGAGCACTGATCCACCGGGCTCTCTCATTACTGTCACCAAAAAAAAACAAAAACACACCATGATTAACTGATAACCACTGAAGCAGTTTTTAAAATTATTTTTTATGTGGTCTTATCTGGTCAAAATTAATCCAATTGTGAAAACCAAACAACTTTCTTTTTCACATTCCTTTATTGTCCTGGACCATTCAAAGACACACACCCCCAGACTCGGGTGCAACAGCAGATAAGGTTACTTGGAGAAACCTGACATCGGTGCTGAAGCATTCATTACATTCAGTACAAGAAGCATCTGTTCGCTCTTGTGAGCTCTTTTGTGTTTGTTCAGTTTCAGTGTAAACATTCAGCCATATGAAAGAAAGAAAGGCGATGCCATCATTTTTTCCTCTTTCAATCCTTGCATGATTCAATTCTGATTTGAGCTGTGACGTACAGTCAAATTCAGCACAAATATCCCACAATAAACATTATTATATTAACAGAGCAGAAAGACACAAGGGGGTCATCTCTCAGAAACTACTCCTTTGTTTAATGAGATTTGCTATTTTGCTATACGTTGTGAGGAGGAAAATACAGAAAACCAGGGAAACATTTTCAGAGCTGACCTGCATTCAAGCTCCTAAAGTGAGTCAGCCAGGCCGTGGGATGTTTAGCATAACTGCAGCGCACACAGACGCCAGTCCCATATCACAAACTGAGCTGACCATCTGCATGAGTCATGTTTGACTCATTCTGGTCCCGTTTACAGCTAAAGGGGTCACAAAGGCCTCTCTCCTGTTCCATTACCAGGAATCTTTTTTTTAAGTATATTTTATTGTACACCAATCATACAAAATATACGCAATGTTAAACAGTACTGATAAATATGAAACAGTGCTAACATTTTTTTTGTTTTTTTCTCCCCCTAAAATAATAGTAATACAAAAATAAATAAATAAATACAATTATTTAAAAAAAATAAAATAAAAATAAAACAACCTCTTGGGTACGTGCTTAATTACACTGTAGATCCAGAGGGCATAAACATTTCACCATTAACAGGAATCTTAATGAGCGTGATTGTGGAGTGATTCATTCATTGACTAATTAGTGTTTATAGAGTAATTAGTGTTTAGTAGAGTCACTGACAAAGAACATGGGAAATCTTATATAATAATCTTATATAAATCTTAGCATAATTAAAATATTATATATATATATATATATATATATATATTATTTATAATATTATACTGTGTATAATATTATAAATATTACAAATATAAATAAAATATTATACCACACTAATACTGTGTTTGACCCCCTTTTCGCAAACAAACATAAATAATCAATATGTGCCTGAATTGTTACAATGAGGCAACGACACATGATCACCCAAGCAAAGACATCACACACTCATTGTGCATGTTCAAATATTAAATGTGTAATGCAAACTATGAGCAGGTTTGTTGTGCTGAACCCGTTTCCCTCGGCCGCTTGTGTAGTTAGCATGAGAAGGGCAGCAGTCAATTCACATCCTTGGAATCTGAGCACACATGAAAACGCCTTCACGCTGCTCTGAATTACACCAGCTGAATTACTCATCTTACACCTAGACACAGTGTTACACATTCCCTGAATACATAACATTTTTTAAATGATTTGAAAAGTCCTGCATGAATAACATTTCGATAAAACCTTTCAAGGTCAAACCTTTTTTTTTAGATGACACCAATGCATTTAGAAAATAGATGGGGTGAATTTTTTATTTCATGCAGAACTAAGCAACTCTGATCTAGCAAACTATATTGGCAAACACCAGAGAGGCCGGCAGCACCAGGAAGACCTCACATCTCCCACTGTCTGGTCTCCTGCACTGCTTCAACATGCTCCAACATGCTTCCTACAGCTGAGGGCCAACATTCCAGGCCTATCACCTTTAAAGGTTATTTTACATGAGGTGAAAAGTTAAAAAGGCACCCAAGCACCAGTAGATGGTAGGTTTGAAAGTAAATATCAAAACTGAAAACAGAGCGAAGGAAAACATGAAGATGAATGAGGCATCTTCACGAAATATTTCTACATTTGGCGTTTTTCATATTAAAGGAACACTCCGACTTTTTGGGACTTTAGCCTATTCACCTTACCCCCCAGAGTTAGATAAGTCCATACATACCTTTTTCATCTCCGTGCGTGCTATAAGTCTGTTTGACGCACCCACCGCGAGCTTAGCTTAGCACAAAGACTTGATGTAAATGGTTGCAGCTAGCATACTAATCCAAATGAGTGACAAAATAACTCAAATGTTTTTTTCTATTTACATGTTGTACTTTGTAAACAAAAAACAAAGTCAAATGAGACACAGACATCTTTTAAATGTATAAATACTGGGAACTATATTCTCTGAAGGCGAAGCACTGCTACTTTGGCGGGGTGATAACCGAATCACCTGAGACACGCCGTGAGGAGCAGAGAGTTTGTTCAGAGTTTGGGTAACAGAGTCAGCAATTTATAAATAGTAAAAGCGTAGTTTACAGTCATGGGTTTTCGCTGTATTGTAAATAGCTGCGACAATAAACAGGGGAGGTAATACCATGATGTTACACAGAATTCCAACTAAAAACGCTGACCAGATGAAAAAATGGCTACTTGCTCTGGATATTTATCCAAACACATCTAAAGAGATTATCAAGGGACATTATGTTTGCTCGGTACATTTCAATGAGGACGACTATTTTGAAAAAATGGAATTTGCCACATGGACCATAAACGTGTGCTGAAGGATACGGCTAAGTTATCCCATCGATAGCACAGACAGGACAAGTGGATCACCTGCGGCTGAGGTAAGTGTTCCGTTATGTTTTTAGATGACCTACTGTAACAGTGCCATTAGCCAGATCTAATGTAACGTTACTGACACTATTATATGAATAGGGTATGAATATGTTTTTATCTTGATGCGGCACTGCTTGGAAAAAATGTTTATTTCAAAAATATTTAAAATAACGAACTTGAGCGTGCAAAAGACGCGATATGTGAGCAGGCCCTAATGTTAGTCTTGTTTTATCACGAATGCGCTCTATCGCGCCAGTAACAAATGAGCGGAGCTGTAAACTCAGGACTGTAGCCTTCACCTTGCTAATGAATCTGAGGTTTTTTTTGTTTTTTTGTTTTTTTGAGAGACAGTGACCTTGTCCAGTACGGGTACATTAGGCTGTGTGTTCATTGTGCAAAAACAATTTGCCTTGTGCTATTACTTTCCCCTTATTCTAGCATATTGTAATGCAATTATACTGTATTATATGCTGTTGAATACATTTGGTTCAGTTAATAAATTGCATTTAAAATATATCGATTCCTGTAATAATAATTCTTTATTCATGTTCTGTGATATTTATAAATCAGGATGCGTTTTTGGTTGGAATTCAATGAAACATCATGGTATTACCTGGTCTCCCCTGTTTATTGTCACAGCTCATACAGTAAAGCGAACACAAATGATAAACTATTCTTTTCTATCTAGTAATTGCTGATTCTATAACTCCAACTCTGAGCGAATTCTCTGCTCCTCTTCACGGTGCGTCTCAGGTGATGTGGGTATCACTCCGCCCAAGTAGCCGTGCTTCGACTTCAGAAAATATAGTTCCCAGTATTTATGCGGCTAAAAGATGTCTGTCTCATATGGCCTTGTTATTTGTACAGTCTGTGACTATACAAATCACAACATCAGGCATGTGATTGGCTAAGGACTAAAAAGCAGGAAAATATACCGAGCCCCCCCCCGATCGATATATATCCCAATATCTTTTCCGCAAAGGGAGAGCAAATGTTCAATCAAAGTCAAATATAGTCTTCACTGTATAAATTATACATTGATTCTTATTAAAGCTACTATTAAAGTTCTCAGTCAAGAGCAGTGAGTGATTTCCTCTGTGTTTTGTTGTTTAATTAACATTAAATAGATCTCCCAAAAATTGTAATTGTCATCATTTACTCTCTCAAGTTGTTTTAAACCTGAATAAGTTTCTTTCTTCTGTTTAAGTTATTTGGAAGAATGTGGGTAACCAAACAGTTGATGTACCCCAATGATTTCCATAGTATTTTTTTCCCTATGGAGGTCAATGGGGACCAGCAACTGTCTGGTTACCCACATTCTTCAAAATATCTTCTTTTTTGTTCAGCACAAAAAATAAATTAATACAGGTTTGTAACAACATTACAGTGAATTTATAATGACATAATTTTTTTTATTTTGTGGTCAACTATCCCTTTAAGAACAAGCGGCTGCATTTTTATTATTAGGGCTACTGTCACTTTAAGACCTGTACGCGACACGTCTAATATACACTGAGCATTTGACAAGCAGATTTCTCTCAATTTTCTCGGTTTGCTTTGAGTTTAGACATAACCAAATGTTCTTATGTAAACCTTGTGTGTATTTGAGAGTATTAGCGAAATAATACTCGAAAGATAACTTAGTCCAGCAACCAGGCGCTGTTAGACAAGCTTTAGTACATGTGCACGTCGGGTGTTCGCGCTCAGAACAGCGCATCAGCAGTGAATGACATGTTTAACCGGCAAGGCTTTAAAGCACTAGCCTGGTTCAACCAGACTCTAGTTCATTAAAATGAAATTGAGCGGAAGTGCGTAGGAGGGCGCAGCCAGGCTATTAAACCACATGCAAATTAACTTTTGTGAACTCGCTGAACTGATGTAGCCGTTCCTCTGCGTTAATATTGCGAGTATTTGTCGCGTTGTTCACTATGCTGTTAAGATGGAGGTGTCAGGACTGCAACTGACAGAATGCACGATATAGCTGCTACATATTTCTACAAAAGCAGTCAGCAGCTTGCTTGGAGCAAGGATCATAGCGCAAATTTGAAATATATCGATTTATCGCCCAGCCCTGGTGACCTAACTGTGATGTTCTTGTCAACTGACAACGATACCAGCGCGAGACGAGAGCGACTGAGATAAGAAATTGAGCAGGTGAACAAGCTGAACCAATTAGACATTCTCTGGCTGAACGCAAATACGTCCTTGTTGATACTTTGAAAGGAACTTTCTGTACACACGTCAGCCAGTTATGGGTTATGTCCTCATATTCTCTCCTTTTCACTCCGGCTGCCGACACCCGTCCCCCTCTTTTTTTTTCTTTTTTTCTTTTTTTTTTTTTTTACAGATCTGCATGATTCACGTAGGTCACATTTTCAGCTCGGAAAATCCGGAATTCCGGATTAATCCGGAAAAATCACATCCCTGCAACATGTAAATGAAATGAAAATGTTTGCATTATTTTGTCACTTATTTGGATTAGTATGCTAGCTGCAACCATTTACATCCAGTCTTTGTGCTAAGCTAGGCTCACGGTGGGTGCGTCAAACAGACTTATAGCACGCACGGAGATGAAAAAGGTATGTATGGACTTATCTAACTCTGGGGGGTAAGGTGAATAGGCTAAAGTCCCAAAAAGTCGGAGTGTTCCTTTAAGACAAAACCAATACATTATCTAATCAATTATACTGCTTGTTTAGTGGGTTTCACTTGCAGTTTTAGGGCACCTTAAAATCCCCCTTAGGATGCGAACGAAAGAAAGCAAGGTAAGAAAGTGAAGATGGATGAATCAAAGGGAATCTTCATTGTGTATTGGAATATTATTGATCACTAAAGCATCACTTCAAAACGTCATCAGCTTCAAGGGATCTGCCCTTTTTATTGGCGGCTATATAGTTCTATCAAGCAGCTTTAACATCCATTGAACCTTTCCATTTAACAAAAGGTTCTTTATACTAGAAAAGGGTAGTTTAGATTATTAAAAAGTTCTTCACACTAAAAAAAAGTGGTTCTTCTATGTAAGTCTTCAAGCCTCCTCCTGGGGACCCACTGCAAGGAAATGAGGAAGCATTAATTTGAGTATTGAGAAGCACTCAACATTCAAATCAACATTCGAGTGAACACAGCACAAAAAGATGTGGCTAATGACGTCACAATGGGGGTCTGTTCTCCAATATCCTTTTCTAAGACATGGGGAGTTGGGGGTTTTCCATAATGATGACATTCTTGGACACCCACCATGAGGAAGGATTGTGCCACTCACCGCATACCACTCATAGAGCTGGTTTAGCAGTATCAACATGTTATTGGACACTCAATTGGGTGGAGCCTGAAAGAAATGTGGGAGAACTTGTCTTGTGTTGACTGAGGTTCCTTAGAAGAACTACAGTCATGCTAACTCTTCACTCTCAATTTGGGCCACAATCTTGCATATGGTTCCTTTAAAGTAAAACTAGTTTTAGTTACTGGACCTTTAAGATTTCTCCAAGTAACCTGTTCTGTTCAATATCTTCAATACAGATCTTTACTGAACAAACAAAGACCATTGTGTTCTCCATTTAAATGAGTGATATGGTTGATTTCATGGAATTTATTGATAGGTTCTCAGTGCTCCATTACAAACAAACAAAAAGGCCTAGAAATTACTGTGTAGTGTCCAGAGTGACTAGAGTCATATCTAGAGATCAGACTATCGGCTTTTGTCCTTTTGACTTGAGGAAGTGACCACTTAGCAATGGAATAGCAACACGCAAAAAAACACCTCATCATAACACCTTAGCAACTAAATAGTACCCTCTTGGCAACGACTTAGTCTTTTAACATTGCGGTGCTGATATTTGCACAGACGGGCACCACGCAGTCTCTGGAAATACGTGTTTATTTCTTAAGGTCAGAGGAGGTGTGAAAGAAGATGATCATGTGAAAATAACTTCTGTTTGATGCAAATAAATTTGACTAAAATTTTACTTAAATAAAATAATACAATGTTACATTAGGTTTCATTGAAATACAATTCAGATTTTCTGGCTTTAAAATGAAGGAAGGAGGATTATTTTGGAGAGATGCAAAGTAAAAGAATGATACAAATGGTCAGCTGTTTCTTTGCAGCTATTTTCCGTTTTTTTCCCCCCTACCCTTCCCTGACCTTAGTCCTCAAAACAAGAACAAAAACTCTGCTGGAGTCTTTCTCTTCACCAAATAAGTAATGATTTATGTGTTAAACTTAAATAAAGTTTGTATGTGCTCTGCTTGACATGATTAGCTTTTTTTAATGAGTAGTTCTTGGCACTAAGTATATCACCTACGCTAGTTTCAAACAAAATTCAAAACCATCAACAACTATTACAAGTGAAAGGGTGAGGTAGATCAGGAAATCCAATCAACATCGCAACATCTCAGCTTATTTTTGTTTAGTTTACTGGATGAATGCCTGATTCTTTTCTGATAAATCTTGTGCTGCTGGTACATGTGGTCCTGCAGTGTGATGACTGATGGGGTGGTGAAACACACAGCTGTAAAATTTGCATATGTGGTTTCAACAACCAGATGCATTTACACTTATCCAGTTTCGTCTGGAATGCAACCCAGACCACCTCCTGAAGTGGTTTGAGCGATCGGATTCAAATCCGTCTCGAATGCGTTTCGGAGGGCATTTACACCTGGTCTTTTGACGATCGGATATCTATCCGATCACAGAAAACGCATGCATTTTGAGTTTAAACTATGACCCGAAGAGATTCTAAAAGAATGGTGAAGTTTGATGCGTTGCCACGGCAACAGTATCAAAGATATCAAGCATCCATTCACAGGTCTACATCTGCCGGGTATTTACATTATACAGATGAAGTTTGAAGCAAATCGAGTAAAAATAAAAGGATGATTTCAAAGCATTTTGAAAGTGACACACTTCCTGCTGCCAGTTGGTGACCAGGGGTCTCATTTATAAAACTGTGCGTAGGATCCTTACTAAAAGTGTACGTGCGCCTGAAAGCCAAAAATGGCGTATGCCAAAAAATATTCAGATTTATAAAACCGTGCGTACGCCAGAACCTGCGCAGAATTCCCTTTATAAATCCCAGTCAGCGGAAGAATGCGCGCACATGCGTCTCCTCCCCGAAATAACCACATATGGAGCTTACAATGCCTAGTTTAAATATGCAGATCCTCATCTGCATATCATTTGCATGTGATTATTCATCCACGTGAGACCATGTTAACGTACAAGACGTTAGGAAAATATGAAATACAGATGTGCCGTGTCACAATAAATTATTATTTTTTTTTAGTAGCCTATATCCGTGCCTTGTTTTTGAATGAATAAATCAAATAGTGTCAAATACATTTCAGAGAAAGATTTTCTCAATATTTTCAACTGGCCAAATAGTATTTTTAATGAATTTTTATTTTTAATGGAAACAGATAGACATGGTTGTGGATTATGGAACTATTTTCTCAGACAATCTGCTATTATCATAAAACACTGCATGCCAGAGGGAAAATGTTCAAAAAGCATTGCATCCACAACAAATATAGCCTATATTTCTATTTATTGAATATATATTTTTTGTAACTTCTCAGTAATGATTTCATGTAGTTTAAGTGTTTAACTCCATTAACGAGAATGGCATATTTAATCTAAATGTTTATCAGAAGTAAAACAGTTTAAATCATTATTTCATTTTTTTAAACTGTTATTGAGAACGTGCACTTTATTTATTAGCCTACTCATGAAGATTTAAGGTTCATCTGCCGTTAGATGTGCGTCAGTTTCACTAAACGGCCCAACGTGCATGCTGGCGCGGACACGAAGGGATGGATATTGGCTTCAAGTGATTGGCTTGGTGAGTGAAATTTTATTCATAGGCTATTATCTTTCTGTATCCTATAGACTATAATTTTCTTTAGATTTTCATTCTAAAAGTGACCAAAAAGACATTTAAAGGTGAAATACCTAAGATTTTTGCATTAAAATATCCCAAAATCACAAGGCCAGTGTTATACATTTAGTTAAGATGATAACTCACAATATTCCATATGTTTCAAACAATATTTAAATCGCGAGAAAATTGAGATTTTAACCAAGGAAACGGGACGTGTGAGCAGGGGTGAGCTGGGAGTCGCGAGTCAATCGCGTCATATCCGCTTACCTCGGTTTCCGCTCGTACTACGTGTAGTCCTGGACAAATGCGGTAGTTGTGCGTTAGCGTCTTTCAAACGACAGCTTGTTTCGCGTCTAACAAACGACAGCTTGTTTCACGCATTTGTTATGGAATGGAGCACAATTGTTCTTTTCATTTATTCTCGGAATGTGAACTGTTGGCTGTAAAGGGGGTCGCACACCGGATGAGAAGCGCCGCGCCACGTTTAGGACAACTCCACAGCATCGCACACCGGACGCGCACTTTCTCATCAGTGTATGGCCAGGAATATTGTTATGTTTAATGACAGAAAATGAAGATAATGTCTGTTCTATGTTATGATTGTACTGTACAATTAAATACAATCGTTGCTGAGTCTGCATTCTGAAAACTTTACCTCAGATCATCCGTTCACTGAATGAATTGAGAATCTCACCTGAAAAATCTAATAATAACATCAGCAATTGTCATTCAAGCAGCTAATTTCTGTAAATCACTGCAAAACTAAATGCATATTGCAGCATAGGGCAAAGTCAGGATTCATTAGCAACAGTTTGAGACAAAAATAATTAAAATTTTATATAAAACTATGTAAATGGCGCTCTGTGGCGCAGCAGGATTTTGAATATGGTCCTGATTGAGGCGTTGCTGGGCGCCGCGGACAGACGCCGAATGGCGCCGCCGGTATGTGTACACTTATAGATAATAATGTGTTTGAATAATTATGTGGTGCGACGCGGCACTGCAGCTTCTCGTCCGGTGTGCGACCCCCTTAACGTTAATTCTGTGAAACTGTAGCTGTGGTTGAATACTTACACGACATGAAAAGATGTGTTAAATGTACATTAAATAGATTTTTTATTTTTATAAAGTTACCAAGGAGGACCAGCCACGTCAAATCCTCTCCACCATAGCTTCGTCCAGTGACTCGTACAGTATCATCTGTGATAACTAATTCACTTTTAAACCTGACTTTTCTTGCACGGTTATTTCAGTTTAATGAAAAACAAGCATGACATTAAACGCAACGTTTATAGAAATCGAACTTTACCTTATCCATGACAACTAATTTTCGATTCCCATCTGACTGATTTATCCACGGTGGAGTTGAAAACAACAGTTCCCATCATTCCGCGTTCCTCCACGTCGTCATCAAGCAAAGCCATTGTTGTTGTTTTGAATGTAGCGCCCTCTAGCGGCATCTAAATCTTAGGTATTGCACCTTTAACTACAGCTCACCATCAGTGTCTCCAATTCCCTTTGTCTCCAGAATGTGCGTACGCACGGCTCAAAGTTTGCTTAGTGGTGCGCACATTCTCCCGTCAAGTTAGTTTTTTATAGATCACAAACTTTGCGTGGAAACTGCCGTACGTACGTTTCCAGCCCCGTTTTGTGCGTACGCACGCTTTATAAATGAGACCCCAGGTGTAAACAGCCCCTATGTGACCCTTGACTTTGGGGGCTTTTACACTGGGCTGGTTTGCTGCAGTCCGAGCCCGAGTGTGATTGTTCCCGGCGCCCCCCGCAGCGTTGATCTGGTTTCACACTCAACTTGATTCTATCGAACCCTGGTGCTTTGCGTGCATCTTACGCCATCACAAACGTGCACGGCGCATGATAGAAAGCAGAACGGTAAATATGGTGGGTTTTTTTTTTATTAATTTGCTGCTTTTATGCGCAGTTGAGTGAAAAATACAGGTTTACTGTGAATGTGTCACATAAGGTGGACTTCTGCTGCTTGCAAACGGACTCTTTTAAGGAGACAGTGGATTTCCAAATGTGTTGCTCTGATTCCACGTGCAATATCCAAGGTAAATCATCAACACTATCATCCCTCACAAGTGTTTTATTTAACTGAATATATCCCAATAAGCTAAAATGCATGCGCAAGATACTTTACTTCCTGAACAAGTGCGCGCCCGAATCCGTGTTGCTTTCACATTCATGCCAACCGCTTCACGGTTCGGAAGCAACCGAACTCAGATCACCTCTTCCAGGTAGTCTCGGGTTCGTACCCCAGTGCGCACCCGGGTCCCATGACAGCGTTCACAAAAAAAATCGCAAATTTTTCATGCGAACCGTGCCCCGTTTCGAACTAAACTGCCAGTGTGAAAGCCCCCTTAGATAAAACAACGAATGTAGCAATCTGAAGCTGAGTTGAATATGAATTGCATTGTTATTTTTAGAAGTCATGGATGATGCAGTTATAACAAAGCTCTGCTGAACAAATTGCCCATTATCAGCTCTAGAAATCATACAGCAGGAGGAAAAAAAAACTCAACTCTGCAAGGCTGTGACCCTCCAGGAATTTAGTTCCAAACCTGTTCCAACACACATACCTGTAGTTACAAATAAGCCTGAAGGACTTGATGAGCTGGATCAGGTGTGTTTAATTAGAGTTGAAGCTGAAGCTAAACTCCGGAGGGCTATGGGAGTTTTTCACACGTCATACAGTGTTGTGCTCTCTTATTTTGCAGTAAACCGAAATTGAAAGGGATATAAATATAAGGAACAAACAAAGGGAACTAGATGAACACAGGTGAACACCCAGATAGCAAACTGACATTGAATCAACGTGGAAATATGACATCGAAACAACGTTGATCTGACATTGTTTTGCACATCGAATTAACGTTGAACCAACGTCAAATGCGTCATTCTTTCAAAACTAACGGAAAATCAACTTGAAATCAACGCGTTGTTTCAACGTTATGAAAGCAAACCAATTTTCGATTTCATTTAGCTTTGAAGAATGCCGCGTCTGACGTTGGTTCAACGTTAATTCGATGAGCAAATCAACGTTGTTTCAATGTCATGAGAGACGTCGTTTCCACGTTGATTCAATGTCAGTTTGCTGTCTGGGCAGAATCTTATCAATGATTAACTATAGTAACAAAATAGAGTCAATGAGTAAGCAAGGGAACTAATTATGAAGACAGGCAAATAGAGCAGACTGAATTGAATGAATTATTATGCAAATACTTACAGTAGCTCCAACCCTAAGATCATGGTCACATTGTCTCCAGAGTAGTTGCTGCGGAAACTGATCTGGAACAGGTGGCTGGCCACGTTCTGTCGTGACGTCAGCATTCCTGCAGTACCACGTACTGGAGAGAGATTCAGGTCTTCTGCCTGACAAGACCCCACCCAGATCTGATCCCTCAGTGCGTAGTCTATAACTGTATAGCTCTCCTCACTGAGGGAAGAGAAAAAGAGAGGGTCGGAGATTAATATTAAATAAGTATTTAAGGTTAAATCACTTGGGTATCAAATATACATTTTCAGTGGAACACCACCAAGTCCATCACACACAAACAATTGTATTTTTCACAATTGTATTGAATACATTAAGTAATCATACACAGTGCAGGGAGGAGAAAGTACTTGTAGATCTTTCTTTAGACGCAAAACTTCCACAAGATGTTTACTGTAGCTGCTTATAAGACTTTTGACCAATTTTAGACCATCCCTCAGCTCAAATCTGTTTTTTTATCTATATTTATGGGTTGTCTTGTTTGCACAACACTCTTTAGGTTATGTCACAGAATATAAATTGGCTTCAGGTCAGGACACTTCTTTTGTTGAATCACCCAACCTCTTTTAACCCTCTGGGAAAATTCGGGTCTTTTTGACCCGCAAATGACAAAAAAAATGTTGTTTAAAAAAATTAAAACTTTGTCCAAATGGTGTGAAAACTTCTACGCCTCTTAACACTGTCTAGATCTACCAATATATATATATATGTATATATATTGGAAAATGCCGACACTTGTTATCTTCAGGGTCCCTGGAGACCCCGCATAGTGAATATACAAAATTCATCATCAAAATCAGAAACAACGAAGAAACAACGCAGATCACATAGACAGAAATAAAGTGGCACACTTCCAACAAAGCAAAAAAAAAAAAAAGCAAAAAAAAAAAAAAAACATTGCACACACACACACACACACACAGTAATACATAAGACTGTATGAGATGACCACCAATTATTGTTCCTAGCTGTTTGATTTTTTCCCCATTCACTGTTTTTTTAACTAATTTTTATTTTTTACTGCTTCATTTGCGCATTTGTTATTGCTATTCAGTTCATTTTGAAGTTCATGTCATGTATTTTTACTCACTGTGTAATATAACTGTTAATTTCTGTAATTTTTTGTTCTGTTACAGTTAGTAAAATTGTACAATTAAAATTGTAGAATTATATTAAAAACAGATGATTAAAATAAATTATAAAATCTAAAGACTCCAACATTTGGGTCAGGTTTGATTCTAAGTAACATTATGTAACATTGATAATGTAACATTATTGTTGTTACACATCAATAATGTAACATTATTGAAAAACTTTTGTCAGTACAAAAAATGCTAAACTTTGACAAAAAGTTCTTTTTTTGTGTTATAATTGTGACTATAATATTTATATACGAATCGAACTGGAAAAACTTGTGAAAAGATGCCTAGTTTGGTCAATCACATTACAAATAGCTTATGGTGGAGGTCTATGGCGATCTAGTGGTTAAAGTGAGTGTTTTTATTTTATTTTAAAACTAAATTTTTCCAAAAATGTTACATTAAATCATTTAAAATGATCCATGTTATCCCCATAAATGAAAGTTAGAATTTTTTTTTATATAAAGTAAATATGACATAAAATGCTGTATTTTTGTAAAAAAAATAAAAATAAAAAGCCTATTTAAATATTTATTTATTTATAGAACTTTAAAAGATATCAAAAATCCTCCAAAAACTGCACAAATGTTGAGTAAAAACATTAATAAACAGACTAAAACTACATTTGTAAATATATATATATATATATATATATATATATATTATTCTGGTACAAAATTAAATGTTATTGTCTGGGGTCCCTGGAGACCCCAAAGATAATGAGTGTAGACACAAATGAAGATAATCAGAGGGTTAAGCTTGAAGTCTGAACATCTATCCAGACATTCTCATGCAAAAATGTCTTGATAGTCTCTTGAATTCATTGTTCCTTCAGTGATTCACATGTGTCCTTGGGCCACTATGAGACACATCAATATTTTTCCTTTGTCCACAGTGGTTTCCTATGTGTTGTGTTTTTCTGATAGTGGGCAAAGGGAGAATAGATTTGCAATCCCTGCGCCAGTGTGTGCATTTATTTAACAGACAGGCCTTCTGTGAAACCCACACTTACAATCTCAGCTTCTTAATTGACTTCATTTAGCTTCTGGATAAGTCTTAACACAGAGGTTTACTTCATTTGTCCAGTCTGCCTTGCTAATATTTTGGACCACATTTTATGAGTAATCAATGCAGAAATCAAGACATTTTCAAAGGGTTCACAAATTTAGTCTTGTGACTGTACGTCTAGCTTTAGTTTCACTTTCCTGCCATCTGGAAGTAATTGGAAGGTTTGGGCAGGTCAAATGGCCCCTCGCTGTACACTAAATGTACGCCAATAACATTACACACATGTGCAGCAGTGCTGTCTCTTTTTACCAGGGACCACTGGCCTACCGTTATATGTACATGACTTCAGGGAGAAGCTGTGGGTTTAAAGTGCAGGTCATCAGCTATCCATCAAACATTGCTCCAAAACATCAATCAAAATCAGAATGCAATCTGCAGTACAGAAAAGGGGGTAGACTGGAGGAGTGATAAAGAGCCGGAGGCGTAATGTAGACCTTGACGGGTGAATCTCATGAAATGTTAAGACAAGTCCCAGTCAAATTTCACCCCAAAATCAAAAGAAACAAAAAACATATTTTGGGCAGGAATTTAGAACTCTATACCAAGTAAGCTATCTGCGTGCATAATAATAATAATAATAATAATAAAAAATGTAAGAAGTATAAGTACAGTACACTTTAGTATTTGTTGTACTGATAGCTTAGCTTACTCTCAGATTAGAATTTAGAAGAATATCAGTAGCCAGACAGTTTCTGGTCCCATTGACTTCCATAGTATATATTTTTTTCCTACTATGGAAGTCAATGAGACCAGAAACTGTTGGGTTACTGATATTCTTCTAAATATCAAAAAATTGGCTGAATGGATTCAAAAACGGTAAAACTCGACAGTTTAACTCTGGGTGAGTTTATAAAATGAGCCTGTTTCCAAAAAAAGTGGAGTATTCCTTTAAAATATCCGCTTTCACAGCATAAGTTCATATGTTTACAGTTTGGTCCCATGGACTTTTAATGTATTTTTCGATAGGTTCCGAGTGCCTGACAACTGTGAGGGGGGTGAATTTTTTTCCAACTCGTTAGTTTAGATCATATTTACAGTAGATATAAAATGTATGACAAATAAGGGCGATTAACTTTGATTGACAGCTAATAACGGGCTTGACGTCTCAGCCATGATCTGACACAACACATCATACCACCTCTGTATCCTTTCAGAACATTTGTATTTTGTATTTCCCAAGATTTTCCAGTATGGCGCCGCCCATACCCCCCATAAACAGCCTCAAACCCGTTCTTCAGAGAGTCTATGGGTGACGTCACAGACGCTTTGTCCATATTTTTTTACAGTCTATGGTCATACTTCATCCCCGACTCAAAAAACTGTCATGTTTCTATACAAAATGTTCGAGTTACAGCGCATTGAACTAGTGCGATCAAAAGCGGAGCTAGTGTGAGAGTGAGCAATTTTATCAGAGCCTCTCTGCGATCGCGGCGACAGTATTGTGTTGGAGACTTTGTATATTATCACTGGGTATGTTAGACGAGGTCGAAGTATTCATAGTACAGATGGGGGTAACGTGAAGGCAGGGTGGGGAGTCGCAATAGAGTGCACACTCAGCGCGCGCGAGGCAGATCTAGGCATGCTCGCGCTTATGATCTGTGCTTTTCCGTAACAAATGATCTTTTGAACTAAACAGGTCTTGTCTACTTGTGTTTGTGTGTCATATGAATAAAATATGCCCCATACATGGAATCAAAGTGCCTACTGTATGTAGTAAATGGAAAATCTCTACAGCAAAACGCCAACCACTACATGCATACGGTTTGTTCTACCATGTATTAGTAATGATTTACAGTTTGTTTACTACTTACTATATACCTGACTGAGCATTCAGTATTGTGCAATATAGCATACAGAAGGCGATGGACATTTTGGTGGGAAAGAAGTGCTGCATTTTATCATTTAAACATGTGACTATTCAAGAAAATTCTATAATCCAAGATTGTTGCCACCATATGACGTCATAATATGCAAATTAGATTGAAATTTAATATCTACATAAACTTTACATCATCCTTAATATCTCCAATTTACAAAAAGTATCTATCTTGTTTCACTTTTAAGATATAGTCTTTTGAATTTAAGATGTTTTCTGACTCTTTCTGACTGACACACACCTTAAGCATGCATTCAGAAAGTTGCCTCTCTCGGAAAACATGCAATCCTGAATTCAGTTCTCTTTCTTGGCTTATTGTGCTTGAACAACCAGGTACACAGAATACTGTTAAAATGCCCATTGTTACGACTGCAGCACGTAACACAATGAAGTCATCGCAACTCAACTCAAAAGGGAATTTATTACAAAAAATACGACATCGACACTATAACCAAGATAATGAACAAAAATGAAACACAACGAAGGAGCACAGAAAGCCGCCTGAGAATCTCGCCCCCCTCAGATTTGGCCGCTTGGACTTTATATGCCAAACATCCACAAAAACCACAGGTGCCGGCGATCAGTCCCTAATAAAGAAACACAAGAACACTCGCCCCCTAGAGGACAAACACATAACAGACAAATTAAAATCACAAATACATGCAACACCCATCTTGGCAAGTATCCACTTAAACATGGTCAACTTCTAAGTGAAAGTAAACAGTTTGATAGCTTACTCCTGTCTATATTCTTAATGTTAATCCAATAAAAATAAATAAATAAATACAAATAAATCACTCACTGGTATTGACTGAATAAGAATCGGTATATATTTAATAATTTCAGTGAAGACTACATTATTCTACATTATTCACTAAATGTAGTATTTCTTACCTTAAATCTACTGTTACAGAAACACAACGACTTTTTGGGTCTTTAGCTTATTCACCGTACCCCAGAGTTAGATAAGTCATACATATCCTTTTCATCTCCATTAGTGGTACGTGTGTTTCATCTTCGTGAGTGATTTTCTCGCAGCATCTGAGAGCCCCATTGTGCTTTTCACGTGTTGCGCTAATCACTTCCCCCAAGTAGCAGTGCTTTGCCTTCTGAGAATATAGTTCCCAGTGTATGGTTAAAAGATGGCTTACCATCTATATGGTTAAAATTTGTACAAGCTGTGACTTTACAATTCACAACATATAAATAGGAAAATGTTGCCTTTATTTTCTCACTTATTGGGAGCAGTATGCTAGCTGGAGCCATTTACTTCCAGTCTTTGTGCTAAGCTAGGCTAGAGGTGGGTGGGTCAGACAGAGTTACATTACACACGGAGATGAAATGGGTATGTATGGACTAGGGATGCAAATTATTGATTAATTCATTAATCGTAAGTTGATCGACCTTAACGATCGCACGATTCATGATTAACTGATAAGCGGCTATTTTCATGAGAATGTAAATTTCTCACAGTATCAATAGTGTCTTTAACATAAAAAGCAAAATATTGCTTATATACTGAATAAAAATGCATGTTATATTGCTCAATTGATGTTTTATTGTAACAGTTGGGATACGGTACAGATAATGGCATTTATGTGGTTAAATTAAAATAGATAAAAAAATAATTGTGCACTAGCTCGCCTGATGCATGTGAAACATTAAGCAACATAAAATACATTTTAAATAAAAATCTATATGGGAAGGCTTAGCCTACACTATATTAAGCCTACATATAATAATCTAAACTACTTGAATGAAAAACTTGAAACATTAGCTGCAGCACTAATAATCCCCCTTGGTCTGAGAAAGGTGACCTGGAAACATCAAATATAGTACTGAACACAACTTAAATCATACCCTAGGAAGGTGACAGTAAAATTAGAGGGAAGAGTTTCCCATACGTTATTTGTGACTGATCGCCACATATTGATTTTTCTTTTTTTTAACTAAGCCTATTTAAAATCGTATTTGATTGCAGATTGCAGCACTACCTCTCGCGCTCTCACTGACTCACCCGTACCTCTCGGTCTCTCTCCCCCTCGTTGAACACCGCTGCACAAATCTGTCCAACACATTGCTGTTAATGTTGGAGACCCAGCTTTAAAAATAGTTATTAGCCTAGCTAATAAGGAGAGCTAAGTTATTGTTAGAATACAGCAGTATTTTCGAGGTTAGCATGCTGGTAGTCCACACTGTTTTGACCGCCTGCTGTTCTTTTATGCTGCCTCAAGTTTGTGTCGGGTCTCTCGAGTGAGAATCTCATGTCATGTTCACATTGTTCAATTAGAAGTGAATTAACTTCATTTAATCGAGTAAATTCTTGTCAACAATTAATCAATAATCGATTAAACATTTACATCCTTGTATGGACTTAAATAACCCTGGGGGATTCGGTGAATAAGCTAAAAAAGTCGGCGTGTTCCTTTAAATAGACCAACTGTCCTTTAAGACATTAAAGCACTGTTTTTGTCATTTGTATTTACTGTATTTGTTATAGTTAAATACGATTTTGATCATATCGCCCACAATTAGGAGAGATGTCCCATCTGTCAGAGACATCAACAACATCTACCTCTCTCAGTTCTGGCAACAAGGGGCACCTGGACTGGCACTAGCCAACTTTTAACCAGCTTTCCCATTAGCAAACTGAGTGCTGGACAAACTATCGTCTGCTCCTGACATATCGTATTATAATTGCATATTACAGCATCCAGCAGGGAATTTCTATCAGTTGGCAATCTGATGTTCCTACACTGCTGTAATGACATCCTCTCCAGCAGCCAAGGGACGTTCCAGCTCCAGGACAAAACATTCACACACTTTCATTTAAACATAAACACAGGCCTCTGTGCTGGTATGAAGAGATATGGTAATATCTATTATTATCTAAAATACTTTTACCGGTAATACTGGTAAATACATTAATTACAAATTTGAGAGATGTTGCCGTACAATACTGAACCTTTTTGTTAAACTTCTTGTACACTCACACTTTGAAAAACATGCCTAACAACAGTGTACTGAACATGGTGTCCTTTTCTATTGTCTATAAAACTAAAAAACATTATTATTATGCAAAAAAGGATATGCAACATGAAACAAACACTTCAGCCCATATACTGTATGTGTGCGTGAGAAATAGATTCATAAAGGAAGAAAAGAGATAACAGACAAATAACCAGCTGAATTAATTGTTAGTTACATAACCAGAGAAAATGAGTGAAAACAGTTGAACAGAGAGAAAGAGAGAGAGGGAATGGAAAGAGGGATGAAGTGGAGAGAGTGTGATGGCATGGTGGGGTTTGTTTTGCTTCAGATTTGAGCAAGTAGTGTGACTCAGGCTCCCCTCACATATTGTACAGACCGTGTACCAGAATAAACATCACACAACGATTGAAAAAAAAAGAAAAAAAAAAACTTCTTTTTTCTTTTTATTCAATTTTCAGTTGAATTCCAGACACAGATTTTGGGGGCCGTACTCGCTGGTGGAAATGAACACCATCTTATTTTCCTGGAGGATGTCCCCTTGTCATAGTGTGCAGAACGTTCCCAAATTTGACAAAAAAAAAAAAAAAAAAAAATGTTGCTAACTGCATAACACGCTGACAAACTGGCACTGTGCAAGTAAGACATGTGACACAAACACACTATTTTGAATCAATGCATTGCTACAAAACAAATGTTTATTTTGCAAGCCTCAAAGGTGAAATGTTCTAAATGTGTCATTTCAAGCTAAACAATTTTAGAAGAAAAACTGACCACAAAACAGAGTGTCCTAACCAGGCTCAAAATCATTCAAGCAATAAGTTATCATCTTATCATGCTAATATGAGTTCTTGTCCTACTGGACACCGCCGTCAACAGTGTTACATGATGAAGATAATGTTTGTTAATGTTTCTATTTTAGTTGCTTTGTGCGAGCTACAGAACAACACACAATGTTTGTCTAGGACAATTACCAAAAAGTTTGAAAATGAGCCACAGTGGCAGAATAAATGTATTTAAACTAGAATCAGAATCAAAGGAAACGTCATAACACATTCTGGAATGCACACACACACACACACACACACACACACACAAAAAAAAAACAAAAAAAAAAACCCGAGACAAGCAACAAGCAAAATCTGGAGCACGGTGAATTGCACGTATCATCTGCAGTGCTCACAAGGTCTTACTTCAATGAAATGAAATTAAGACTCAAGGGTTTAGTCTTATTTTTATTAGACTTATTAACCTGATAGGACAGCAAAATTGTATGTATAATAATATTCTAATATTGATGTTGAGCACTGGCCAACTCGAAAATCACACTCCACATTGTTGTATAATACACATAAAAGATGATGAAAAGATGACGTTGAGTGACAATTTTCCTGTTTATTTTAAAGGGGTCATGAACTGGCTTTTTAAAAAATATATATACATTGTTGTCTGAGGTCAACTTCGCTTGGTTTTTACATTCAAAAACATCAAAATAAATAAGTAATAGGCTATTTTCTACCCTAGTTTTGAGCCTAGCACAAAAACGCTCGATTTCTATGGGCATCTTGCATCAAGACTTGGAAGTAAACGACCACTGCTGTGAGTGGATAACAGTTTTGCACATTCCAATGAGTTTCAACTCACTCGTCAGTACACTTGGGGGAAATTGTTTTGAACACGTCCAATGTTGTAAAATGGCAACCGGAATGATTCGCCCATACATGTTTGAGCCAGAATCCGTGTGTTGCACCATTCGGATCAAATATAAAAGGCACGGCACCGTTTTTTAATCTTAATCGGTCTGCAAATCCTGTCTCGACCTGTCTTGTTTACAAAACAATCCTCAGTGAAATGAAGCGTACAAACGGACAATGTTTTACCCTCATCAGCTTAAAAATAAAGTTTAACCATGCATTCTTATTGGATTCCAGGGGAAGCATATGCAGCGACTGTCTTCTTCTACAACCAGGCACTGCACACTATTTTGTAAACGGCAAGTATATTGCTCGGTAGCTCGATCCGGTTTGTCATCACTAGATAGGCCTATGTTATTTAGCTATGCGTGTAATGCACGAATCAGTGGGCGGGGCTTAACTGGTCATCTTGAATAGACATTGAACTTCTTCCACAGGGGTGGTGTTTTATCCTCTTTGTCATAGTTTCCCACTTTGAAAAATGAGTCGTTTGCTGAGCCTGATGTTAATAAAAGCTTTTATTTGACTAAAAAAAGGCATTTTCAGCTCTGAAACTTACAGGATATTCTTATAATATGATGACCTCTTACTGTAGATGTCAAAAGCTCAGAAAATTTGATTTCTCAGTTCACACCCCTTTAATACAAAATTCTGCTCTCTCAATTGCTATATCCTAACAACAGTTTTTGAGTTCTGTCATTTCGTTATGGAATAAGTGGTAAAGCTAACTTTGTCCTATCTCTGCAACAGGATCCAACCATTCATACAAGCTGTACCTTCATATCCTCTCACTTTAGCCAAATCATTTCCTGTTTTCTGTAGTATCCTGCCGGGCACAATAACAGCAGGGGAAAAACAGAGGCACATTTGGACACTGTTTGAGAGATATAATTTGTGGTGTCCAGCTCACCTTTTCTTTCGTGTGACAATGAGAACATCATTGAAGAGGAAGAAATAGACCTGCTGGCGAGATGTCCTCTTGGAAAAGATCCCATTTTCCTCTACGAAAGCCGTTAGCTCACCACGCTTCACCATCCAGCGGGAGGACGACACCAGTGGGAATGGCTGCAGAGAAAATGTGAGAAACGAGAAAGTGTGAGCCAAACAGAATCGTTAATGTTTTTAATGCAAGACAGATGACATGAAAGAAATTAAACAAGGCCTCATCTTTCTCCAAATTACATATATTAAGAGCAGTATATAAAATAGTTTGATAGGGGTGTGGTATTTTGACTCCAAAACAATAATATAATAAATCAGCCAGCTTTAAACAAAGATTGTCTCAAGACCCCAGAGAATGGTTCCATTGCTTCAGTTATGCTCTATTTAGGAGATTTCAAGTCAAGAATAGTGTAAAAAAAAATCCATTCCAATTTGTTTTACCAATTTAACTTATAAAATAATAATAATAATAAAAACCTTTTTATTATCAATCATTGCTGCCACTTTCAAGGACAAAGGACTGAAGCACTCGAAAAGACACTGGGGGCCCTATTTTAACTATCTAAAACGCAAGTGTAAAGTGTCAGCGCGCGTTATTCGTCAGCGTTTTTCAACGCGTTTTTTTGTGTTCACACCCAAGCGTTTTTCGCTGACGATGAGCCGAGTCAACATGCAAATTGATTCCCTGAAATTAGATGGCGCTTAATGTAAAAGAGAAATAATAATAGAATACTATACTAGGATGATCATATTCATGTCTAAATGTTTTATTATGACAGATAAAAAAAATGAATGAAATGATGATAGAAATATTGTCTTCTGTATTAGAAAAATAAATAATAAAATAAATAATAAATAACTAAAAGAAATGCCTCCAAATGTAACAAAAAAATAGCTCTCACAAACTTACAAAAAAAAAAACTAACAAAATCTATTTATATCTTTAGCTTTCATTCTCTTTATCCTTTTTTTTCTTCCTCGTCCACCTTGTTTGCCCATCTATATTTTGCTGTAGAACTGATCTTTCCCAGCAGTTTTTTTTTTGTTTTTTGCAGATAGAGACAGACTGATCATTCACTGTAGCAGCTACAGCATTTGCGGCAGATCAGAAAACGACTACAGTGGCATATTTGTAATGATTAGACACAGCTTCCACTGTTGAATGAATATATCACTGTCCTTCGTTTCAAATATACTAGCATACTATACATACTAGCATTTCCTCTTTGCGATTTATTTAATTTATCACTTTCAACCTGTGTAATTCCAGTCATGTGGAAATTTGCGAAAGTAATACCACTTCATAAAGGTGGTGACTCACTTGATGTCAACAATTACAGGCCAATTTCCATAATTAGTAATGTAGCTAAGATATTTGAAAAACTTATTTTTAGGCAACTGTCTAAATATATTAATGATTTCTCCCTCTTGACTCCAAATCAGTCTGGATTTAGACCTAATCACTCTACAACAACAGCCCTTACAAAGTTTACTAATGATATTTTTTCTGCTCATGATATTAACAAGTCTACTGGTGCGATCTTTATTGACCTATCTAAGGCGTTTGACATGGTCAATCACTATATTCTTCTTGACAAACTATATGCTATTGGTCTTTCTAAATCAGCAGTTCTTTGGTTTAATTCATATCTTCATTACAGACGTCAAAGTGTGTCTTTTAGTACTGCTCTCTCCCAGCCTAGAATAATGGAAACAGGTGTCCCTCAAGGTTCTTCCCTGGGCCCCTTTTATTTTCTATTTTTATAAATGAACTCCCACAAATATGCCTAGACAGTCAAATTCACTTATATGCAGATGACACAGTTATATATACATCTAATAACGACATATCTAAGATTCAGTCCTCACTTCAACTTGATTTAAATCTTATTCAAACATGGTTCTCTTCTAATCTGCTTTTATTGAATAAAAAGAAGACTTATAACATTCTTTTTGCAACCAGGTCGGCATTCCATAAGCAAAATAATTCTTTTCAGGTTAAATTTCTGGATGGTACACCTCTAATGAATGTTGATAAGATTAAATATTTGGGGCTTTGGCTTGATTCCCGACTTACTTTCAGACCTCATATCGACTTTATTGTAAAAAACATCAACTGTAGCTTAAGAATGTTATATCGTTCAATTAACTGTTTTACAAAGCAGATTAGATTAAAAATAATTAACCAACTATTATTACCTATTATTGATTATGCGGATGTTATTTATCAGAACACAGCCGTTACTAATCTTAAACCTCTGAATGTGATTTATAATAGTCTTTGTAGATTTGTTTTGAGGTGCCCATTTAGAACTCATCATTGTCAAATGTATCAGTCATTGAATTTTTTTACACTAAGTGCTAGACGACAGTATCATTGGTTGCAGTTTGTTCATAAATGCATTTTTTCAAACTACCCACCCTATCTGAAACAATACTTGATTCCTTATCAAACTTCTTACAGTCTAAGAGACACTGATCATCTATTCTTTTCTGTACCAAATATAGCTAAAGAAAGTGGGAGGAGAGCCTTTAAATTTAAAGCCCCTTCTGACTGGAATGATTTACCTAGGTCTTTTAGATCGATCTCCTCTTTTCACCAATTTAAGATGTCTCTTAATAATTATTTGCATACAAGGTGCAACTGTTTTCCTCATGCTTGATGTATGTACGTGTGTGTATGCATATATAAATATATGTATGCGTGTGCATGTGTATAAGTGTGTATACACATGTATGTTGGTATGTATGTGTACAGTATTGTATTTTTATTTTTTATTTATTTTTTTTTATTTTTTTTTTTTCCTTCTAAAAATTTGTCTATACGATTGACCTTTATTGCTTATTGCCTAATATACATTGGTTGGACTGGGGAAGTTTTGGGTGGTTTCGGTGTGATGGAGAGCTTTTGTCTTTTGTCTTTGTTTTGTTAGTATGTATGTATGTATATGAAGTTTGTTTGTTTTTTTGTTTTTTTGAGGCCCCCTCGAAAACGAGATGCCACATCTCAAGGGGTTTTCCTCCTACCAATAAAGTTTACCAAATATACATTTCAAATTAATAATTGTTCCTAGATTAACAAAACCTGCAGCTCTCGTTGACTGAAATCCTATTGTAAACATAATCCTCTGATCATTCGGACTTGTTGTTTCCAGCCATTTCGGCGCGTGACATACGTCACTCACCAACACATGTTAGCGATTGGCTATGGCAGATCGTGAGTGACTCTGGGCAGATCCAATAGATTTGAACTTTAATAGTGAACCCGCCTACAAGGAAGTAAACGTTTCTCAATGGAGAGGGGCCAGACTCTATGTGCAAATGAAATGTACTAGAGTCTGGTTGAACCAGGCTAGTACATGGGTAATAAGGTTTTTTCATCTTCATGTAAACCACTGATTTCCCTCATGTGTTAATATTTTTCTTTGTTATAATGTATAATTTGAAAAAATAAAAACTGCTGCATCTGTGTTGATGAGAGAATCAAAGCGCGTTGTGCACCCGCTACATTATGGCCAAGTATGCGCGCTTAAAATAGCATTATGAACAACGCGCAATGCGCCACTGACTTTAGAACCAGTTTTTTTCTGGTCAGTGGCGCAATTGTTTTCTGGAACTGTAAAATAGCACCAGGGAATGTTTGCGCCGAAATACGCCTCCTTTTTGCGCCAATCCTCCCAGGGAGCGCAAGTTAATTTCCTAGTTTACTGATGTGCGTCTTTTGAGGGAAAAATCCCGCTTTGCACACGTGCAAAATAGGAATGACACATGCGTTTGTGTATAAAGTCATTTACACCGGGTGCAAGATAGAGCCCTGGGTCTAATTCACTAATAATAATACAAACAGGAGAACTCAGAAAAGGAACATAAAATGCCTAATTGCAAACATATGCATATGCACACACATTTGTCCTTCTAACTCCATTCTAATGCAAATGAATTTGAAGCATTCTAAATGAGAATTTAGAGAGTTCATTTCTCTGAATGTGTGACCTTTTGCAGAGCCTTTCGTCACTATTGTGAACTTTTTCTTCTAAAGTGTTAATAATACAGAAGCGAAGGCCAGGAGACATGGTTGTATCTTCAGCAGGATTCTTTATTGAGAACACGAGCAGTAGGTAGCTGTAGTCATCAAGCCTAGTCTAAGGGAATCTTACATTTTAGTTTATGTACATTAAAATTTCATTACATTACAACAATTAATTACATGGAGCTGGCATGTAAATGAAGTACAGGAGTTAGCCCATTTCCCCAGTCCTGATCTCATCAGCATAACAGTCTCATTCACATATCTTGATGATAATCCAATCAAGCTAACTATTCAACGACTGAGCAAGATTAAATACAAAGAGTCTCAGTAATCTGATACAATTTAACTTACAATAGAGAGAACAGGACTGGCAGGACTCTCATGCTTAACAGGTGATATCTTTATCATCATCATAACCTTAAAATGTAAAAAACAAAGTACATAACTTTCTCAGTTTATATACAATTGTATTGGAACCTAAATTAAACATTTAATAAATGTGTAATACAACACTCTCAGCAAATATACGACACTGTGACATACAACACCTAAGAGAATGCAAAGAAGTTGCTCATGGTAATACCAACTATCCTCAAAGCAAGTTCAAACACAAATATAGCTGCGAGCAGCGATTACGGGCCCAAGCCGGTGGCACCGCAACCCCGGTTCCTTTAGTTACCTAAACTTTGGCCCTTCATCACTGCTTATATAAATATAATAGGCCTACAGACAGCATGGATTTAACGGATGCCTTATATATGTACACAAGGCTGGAAATTCATATGAAGTGTGCCATTTGGGACAGGGCCTATGATCGCGAACACCAATGTTTCCTCTAATTTTTTTTTCTAATAATCCTAAGGAAAACAATAGGGCTCTGTGCCCTTTTAGGGCCTTGGCCCTAATAATCCTAACGAAAACAATAGGGCCTTCACCCTTTCAGGGCTTGGGACCTAATAAACACAATTTAAAGTCAGCATTAAATGTGAGTTGCAATCATGCGTTTTCCTATCTATCGTGACATATATTAAAGCCACACTGTGGAACTCTTCAACCTTTATAATATATTACCAAAACCCATTGATATGGTACATCGACTTACAATAGGTTGAATGACGCGTCTGCCGTATCCTGAAGGTGTCTGTATCGCTTTTACTAGCACTATGTAACTTCGGGTTTCGCCGAGCACAAAAAGAACTACAAAATTTGACCGCTTTACGGCATACGTCACTTCCCCCACCACCCCAAAACTTCCTTAGATTCTGACATTAGTGCTACTCGCAACTTGCGTGTGATTGCCATCTGTATTGCTGTCGTCATGGTCGAACAACAGCAACAAGGAAGAAGGCAACGGTTTTATCAGAGGACACTAAAAAGGAAAAGAGGAAAGTGACAAATTAAAAGCCAGGATGAGGATTAACACACAGGAGGAGGAGGGGTGCCCGACCGATGCTGACGCTTGCCTGCACACAAATGCCGTTTCTAAGGTAACCCAGATAAATTCATATAAGCAGTGTAGTATTTTCTGGTATTCCGGCCACAGCCGATGGTGTTATGCGTGTAATAAAATGCCCACAGCCCAGTGTTCATTTCTACACACAAACACAGCCCGCCTCAGTGCAGGGCTCGCATTAATAAAATCGGCTTAACGTGTCAACGTGCCCACGACTCAGTAGAACCTACAAACACTACACACCACATGTCCCACGGTTTCTGTAAAAATAAACCAACACATATAACGTTACAGTCAACTCTGGCCGAAGGTGTTTTCAGTGAAGTGAATGTGCCCGCTGTCCCGTGCACACATTCACTCACAGACATGATAAGCCCCACGGGCTCACCCGACTCGCTCTCTCTCAGCAGACTGCTATAGGGAATCGAGTGCGGCAAGGCTGCCCGGCCCGCCTCAAACACTGCAAGCACACACAATCTAAAGACACAGGAGGCTGACCGTTTGACTGTTTGTTGACTTTAATTTGTGACAGTGCTGTGGAGCTTGTGGCCTCTAGGGACGCTAGACGTGAAATTTACGGGTCGAGCACCATCTAGCGGGCAAAAGTTTCGCAGTGTGGCTTTAACACCCATGATGAGGAAAGTTACTTTTAAAAGTCATTACAAAATGCATTTGATATTGTGTTACTTTGTATGAAAAGTTCCATTACATTTGCGTTACTTTTTATCACCTTTTCTTTTTTCTGTTGAACAAAAAAGAAGATAATGTTGTAACCATGTTGGTAACCAGACATGGAACCAGACACTTTTTATTTTTTTTTTACTGTGGAAGACAATGGCTACCAAGGCTTTGATTACTGACATTCATTAAAATATCTTCTTTTGTGTTCGACAGAAAAAAAGGTTTGGAACAACTTGAGGGTGAGTAAGGCCACGTTCACATGAAGCCAGAGCTTCCCCTGATGATGTTTTTTTTTTCCTCGTTCTAAAAAAAAACGTGTCTCGAAAAATATCTGCGTACACACAAAACCACTGAAACTGACTGAAAACTATGTAGTAGACATCCCAGACCAGTATGGGGCTGTAATTCTGCCATAGAGATCCACTAAAAATGTGAGAAGAAGCATGCGCATAAAACCTTGCGTGCTGTAGGCAGTAAAATAAAAGGCTATGAAGTAATATTACGCATGACATTTTCATATTACAATGACATCATCGTTTCACAAAATATATGGATTGGCCGTACACACGAAAACGCAAGGGTGTCGTTTTCAGATTTATCCAGCCTGGAACCCGGTTTCAAAAAATAGCGGTTTCAGTGTCCCAAAACGCCGGATCCGTCTGGACGTAACACCAATTTGACAAAATATTTGTACATACTGTATACAGCTAAACGCGTCTCCGTGTGGACGGGGCCCAAGTGATGACAAAATTTTAATTTGTGGGTGAACTATCTCTTTAATAAAGTGTGATTAAATACATGGAGTATATGTATAATTTAATACATTTAATTATTGCAGGTTTGTGTAATATTCTGATTTTGGATTTTACTGTTTTCCGTCATTTTTAGGAATACTGTGTTTTTGTGCAAGTGTCAAGTGAGATGAGTAAATTCAAGCTTACATTTAGTCTAGAACTACAGCCATCATGTTTATACAGCGCACACAACACCTAGTAACACATATAAGTAAAAAATAATGTGCATGGATAAACAGCAAAATTCCATAAAAACAAGAACTGTTCATTTTGATCTCATGGTAACTTTAAACAGAACCAGATTACAATTCATATGTGCAGTTTTTCACAGAAGAACCTTGCAGCTCAAGCTATACCACTCTTCTCTCTATTTGTCTCTCTCTCTGTTTGTGACAACACTTGTGCGCACACATTACACAATTAATGAATGAGACCCACTGACTGTTGCCAATGGAAGCCTGGTAATTGTAAGAATCACAATGTGAGACAAAGTTACACTGTGAGGTTGCAAAGAACTGTTTATTTATTTATTTGGGTGGGGAGACAAGATAATTAATTTAAATGATTAATTTAGTCGTCCCTACACTTGGACATTATTATCCAATTTTATATTGAATATTTCAACTTCCTGAGCACTAATTGCATTGCAATCTAAAACCACCCTGTCACACCATGTAATTGCAGTTCAGCTGTATGTGTGTGCATGAACAGACTGGTGTGAGATCTACTGACCTCCTAACTGGACACAGCAAAGTCGTGATTGTGCTGAACCCTTTAGACATCTGCTTGTACCAAATGTGCCAGCAGAACTTTCCCACACTGCTCAAGCAGCAGATTGTGAATATGGTTACATCATTGAGTGTGTGTAATGCATCACTGTGTACATGCAAAGCCAGTTTAAAAAGCACATGCATAATGTGTTTGGAAATAATTCACGATGAATTCTCTAATTCACAAACTGACATTGAATCAACGTGGAAATATGACATCGAAACAACGTTGATCTGACATTGTTTTGCTCATCGAATTAACGTTGAACCAACGTCAGACGCGTCATTCTTTCAAAACTAACGGAAAATCAACTTGAAATCAACGCATTGTTTCAACGTTATGAAAGCAAACCAATTTTCGATTTTCATTTAGCTTTGAAGAATGCCGCGTCTGACGTTGGTTCAACGTTAATTCGATGAGCAAAATCAACGTTGTTTCAATGTCATGAGAGACGTCGTTTCCACATTGATTCAATGTCAGTTTGCTGTCTGGGTTGCTAATTTCTGTGAGAGAAAAAAAGGAGCATATAGTTGTGTTCACATCTCCAAACAAATCATTTCACTCCACATTCTTTAACCAGTTGGATTAATCTTTCCAAGTAACTAGAATTTGTGTAACTCTACTCTACTCTACTCAATCTGAGAAGGCCCTCAGCTGTGACATGGACATTACTGTAAACAGATTAAAGAGGTTTGTGGAAAAGAACAAAGATTGTACGCACATGCTTTATAAGATTAAGTACATATTTCCTCTCCATAGTCTGCATGTGCAAGATTTTACATGTATTGCTTGCATAGTTTATGCATTTTAGACAATGTTCCTCATTAGCTGATGTTACAGGCAAAATGTCAAACAGCAGTACATACGCATCTCTCTAGAACTGTTTGTTCTGTGATTTTTACTTTTCAAACCAACTTTTTAACTGGAGCTGAACTTACTGTTTATGGCACTTGGTTCTGTTAATGGTTTCTGAATGTATTTTTCTGCAATACCATTATACAAAACTCTAACAGTGTATTATAGAATATACAGCACTAAGTAGAAAAGACATTATGTTTCAGATTGTAGTCTGAAATGAATTTGATGTGAGAAAGTCTGCAGAAATGTTACAGTGTTAAGTGTAATGTAAATGTCTTTAACATTAAAAAATGTGCAGGCATGCAGTTTACATATTGGACACTTTGCAGCTGTTTTGCCACTACACCGTTATGCCCAGCAACGCTGCATGTAAATCATTATAATATGCTGATTTGTTGTTCAAGAAACATTTCTTATTATTTTCATTGAAAACAGCTGTGCCTCTACTGTCTGTCACATTTAATTAGTTTAGTGCATCCATGCTAAATAAAAGTAATAAGTTCAAACTTTTAAACGGTAGTGCACATATATTACCTTTTTACATAGTACCTCACTATGGGGTTAGAATTGTTGCATTATGGGGGCGCTAGCGAGCAGGCAATGGAGTAGGTTGCACGTTTATAGAGCTCTGCACAAAATTCAATTTTTTACCCTTTTAAATGGTGCTTTGGTAAATTGCGTGATACAAAAAGACTACCCAAGACTGTTCTGTATCTTCGAAGACAGCTTCTTAAAACTTACGGAATGACTGATATTTGGCGCTTTCAGAATCCTGGGCGCAGAGGCTACTCCTTCTATTCACCGGTTCACAAAACATATTCTCGAATCGATTATTTCATTGTTGATAATAGTTTACTTTCTACAGTCAGCAAATGTGAATACCAAGCAATAGTGATATCAGACCACGCTCCACTGTTAATTACTTTAAACTTGCCTACCACAAGCAGTGGGTATCGGCCGTGGCGATTTAATACATTACTTCTCTCAGATAATGAGTTTGTTAAATTTATTTCTAAGGAAATACATGAGTTTTTAGAACATAACCGGACCCCAGGGGTGTCCTACTGTCTAATTTGGGAAACATTAAAAGCCTATCTCAGAGGCCAAATCATATCATATAGTGCCCGTGTAAAGAAAAAACAACAGGAAAGGCTTAAAAAGATAGAAATTGATATCTTGCAAGATAGAGATCTTGATATCTTAAAAGATAGAAATTGATATCGTATGAGAGGTTCTCTCGTATTGCGTAAGCTAGCTTATGCTACGGGAAAGATTCATCTTTGCTGAGAATGTGAAGACATGAGACAAGCAGTTATTTATTTAATTCATAAAAAGGGTAAAAGTAAATTAGATTGTAGCTCATATCGACCTATCTCATTGTTAAATGTTGACAATAAAATATTTGCCAAAATTTTAGCATGTCGATTAGAAATTGTTATACCTTCAATAGTGTCTAATGATCAGACTGGTTTTATTAAAAATCGATATTCATTCTATAATATACGCAGACTTTTGAATATCCTCCATTATCCCACTCCACCCGATATACCTGAGGTGCTTCTGTCACTTGATGCTGAAAAAGCATTTGATCGGGTGGAGTGGGACTACCTCTTCTATACCTTGAAGAAATTTGGCTTTGGTGCCAAATTCATTTCATGGATTAATGTTTTATATTCCTCTCCTGTAGCAGCAATTCGGACAAACAATAACATCTCATCCTTTTTCCAATTAGGCCGCGGGACTAGACAGGGTTGCCCATTATCCCCCTCATTATTTGCACTGATGATTGAGCCCCTGGCAGTGGCAATACGGTCCGATAATACTATGAAAGGCATACTGAGGGATGGATCCGAACATAAAGCGTCCCTTTATGCGGATGATACCCTCTTGTATGTGTCTGACCAGCTAAAGACCCTGCCTCATCTACTGTCATTACTTGATAGTTTTGGCAAAATATCAGGATATAAAATAAACATGCAAAAAAGCAAACTTATGCCGATTAACACTGCAGCCAGACTAATCTCATTTAACTCCATACCGTTTAAATTGAGTAAAGATAAATTTAAGTATTTAGGTATATGGATTAAAAAACTAATTTTATTCCATTGATAGATTCTATAAAACAAGATTTTGAGCGTTGGGGTACATTACCGCTATCACTAGGAGACAGGATAAGCACTGTCAAGATGAATATCCTACCTAGATTTCTATATCTGTTCCAGTGTATCCCGATATTTTTAACTAAATCGTGTTTCCTACTGATAGACAGGCTGATATCAACTTTTATATGGAATGGGAAAAATGCACGCATCCGTAAAAGTGTTTTGCAGTGACACCGAGGTCATGGAGGACCATCATTACCCAATTTTCAGTACTATTATTGGGCAGCCAATGCTCGTTCTATGTTATGCTGGTTTAACTCGCATGCTAGTGGTCCTAAATGGCTGTCCCTTGAGAATTTGTCATGCCATCCTGCTTCTTTACATGCATTGCTCTGCTCAACATTGCCATCACCTCATCCAATATCAAAATACTCTCTGAATCCAGTGGTTAAACACTTCTTCAAAATATGGGGACAGTTTAGAAGACATTTTTCACTTAAAGACGTGTCAGTCTTCGCTCCCATAGCAAGAAATCACATGTTTACTCCTTCTATTATAGATGATTCTTTTTGTTCTTTTGTAACCACCATTTTATTCATGAAAAATAATACATTTTATTATTGAAAAATAATATTACCGAATTTCAGAATCAAGATTTTTATATCTAAACTATAAATCTGTTTCTTTTACAGATATTTTTTTAATCAAGTTCAAATCTTTTTTTTTTGCATATTAATATATTTTCCTATTAATTATTTTTTAATTTAGCAAATATGTAACACTTTACAGTAGAAAATGTTGTGCATGTTACATATATTGTATTTATAATTATATATATATATATATATATATATATTTAAAATATATATAATACATATATATATATATATATATATATATATATATATAGTACTATTTCACAAAAGTGAGTACACCCCTTACATTTCAGCAAACATTTTTAATCTTTTAAGGGACAATACTATAGAAATGAAACTTGGATATATTTTAGAGTAGTCAATGTGCTGCTTATATAGCAGTATATATTTACAGTCCTCTGAAAACAACTCAACGTACAGCCATTATTGTCATAGCTGGCAACAAAAGTGAGTACACCCTGTGTGAACATGTCAAACCCGTGTCCAAAGTGTCAATATTTTGTGTGAGCACCATTGTTATCTACAGTAGCACTGCCTTAATCTTTATGAGCATGGAATTCACCAGAGCTACACAGGTTGTTGCTGGGATCCTCTTCCACTCTTCCATAATGACATTACGGAGCTGCTAGATGTTAGACACATGGCGCTTCTCCACCTTCGGCTTGAGGATGCCCCACAGGTGCACGATAGGGTCCAGGTCAGGAGACATACAGTACTTGGCCACTCCATCACCTTCACCTTAACCTTACTCAGCAAGGCAGTTGTCATCTTGGCGGTGTGTTTGGGGTCGTTATCGTGCTGTTCAGCCCAGTTTCTGAAGGGAGAGCATCATGTTCTGCTTCAGAATGCCACAGTGTATGTTAGAATTAGAGTGCGGATCGGGCCGCATTTTTCTGTCCGAGCCCGACCCACGTCCGACAGGGCAGTACCAGAACCCGACCCGAGCCCGACAGGCATTAAGACATTTATGTCCGAGCCCGACACAGTTAAAAATCTTCTTTTTTTTTTTCTCATACTAATGACACGTACGTTTGTTTGTGTTGAAAGCCCACTTTTATTTAGCAACTGGAAGGCATTCGGAAAATGTTTACAGATGTGCGCAACGCATCAGCATGCGCCACACACGGCCAAAACAGCGCATGTTAACACAGGCGCGCACAAGAGGCCCAAACAAATAAACCAATTGAAATTAAATTAACAAAGCTAGGTCTATATTAAATTACCCAACCTAACAGAACAAAACATTAACGTAACACTTTTTAAACGTAGGCCTATGAGCTTATTGAAATGAAAATAACTCGTCTCTTACCATTTTTCTCGGAAACTGTGAGGCTAACTGTAACATGGGATTCACATAATCTATCCTTCAAGGTTTAGGCTAATCCAGGTTCTTATGCAGAAAAAGGATTGCATCAACGGTGGATGGCTTCAAGGCTGTCCTCCTCTGCTCGATGGTCCTGCCAGCAGCACTGAAGTTGCGCTCACTGCTGCTGCTGCTGGCTGGAATAGCAAGGATGCCGCGGGCAAGGACACTAAGCTTCGGGTAGTTGAGTTGATGATCGCTCCACCAGCCCAAAACATCTGTCATCCTGCATTGTATGATTTTGAGTCGAGTACATCTCGACTTCGTCTGTGGCATCTGCCACAGGTACATTTTCCCACTCGTCGTCAAAGTCAACTGCAGCTTTCTTGGGCGCGGGTCCTTCAGTGGCGGTCTCCTGGGTGCGGAATGGGATGTCACTGAGCTGTCTCCGAACCTCCTGGAGAAGGTTGTCTCTCTCTGAGGAGGACAACATTCGGAGCTGGCTATATTTAGGCCAAAGGAAAGTTGCAATTTTTTGGAGTTCTTGGATCTCCACTTTACGCAAAATCCAACAGAGATGCCGCTCGCGGATGATGGCTTGATAGGGGCTGTCAGTCGTTTTTTTTTTTTGCAGTGGCGCTTCAGCCGCTCAAACCACAGAAACACTAGGTTTATCGTTGGGTACTGGTCACCTTCAAGTTCACGCTGGGCATCGTAAAATGGTTGCAGGAACTCGACAAGAAAGTCAAGGACATCTGGAGATATGGCATCGATCCGCCAGCCCTCTGCGCGATCATTTAGTTTTTCGCGTAGTTCTTGATAAACCGAGCGGACAGAATTTAAGGTCAGATATACCGTGCTAAACCTTGTGTCTGCCATTTGGATGACTGTTTTTGACAGCAAAGCTGCCATGCCCGACTTTTTGACATATTTGACAAGTGCCTTGGTAGCTTGCAGAGTGTCTGCAACATTTGGAGCATCTTTGGCCAGCTGTGTGGGGTCTAGGGCGTGTCTCATCACCGTATTATACACATGATCTTGGCAGTCAAGTCTTCGATATGGTCTCAGGGCACTGATGATGTTTGAGCCTTGGTCTGTCATCCATACCACTTTATTCAGCAGACTCATATCCAGGCCATACTCCGTTAGAAGTCTGATGATTTCTCTCCTAATATTCTCCCCCGTCTTAGCCTCTTCCAGTGGGAATGCGACTGTTGTTAATACGGTGCTTATCATTTTAAATGATCGTGTCACGAAATGGCAAGTGATGGTCAAGTAGCTTAATTTGTGGTAGTCCTCCGTCCAGATATCCGTTGTCATTCCGATTGAATTCACCTCAGACAGAGTATCATTTAGCTGCTCGACCAGCTTTGTGCGTTTCTCTATTGCCAGCTCACGGCACCGTTTTGACACAGTGGTGGGATCAGGCAGTACATCCTGCGCTGCCACTGAACCATATGTTGCACCGATGTTAATAAGCTGCTGGGCCAGCTCAATGAAACCCTCTCCTTCAATGGAACGAAATGGCCTTATGTCTTTACAGCAGTACTCAACGCATTTTTTTAGTCAGTTTTTGTTTGTCCTGCTGAGGAATTTTTTTTGAGGAACTAGCAAAGGCAGTGATACTCGGCTGCAGTAGCCCAGGTGACTTACAATTTTTATCCACATGACGCTGCAAGGCGGAATTCCCGGTCCTCTTGCTGTCATATTTCATGAGAAATCCACAACTCTTACATTGAACATAACCAACATGTTCATCACTATCAGCCTTGACAACAATGTAGAAAAACTTCCACACAGTCGACTTTCCTTTATTTTCGGTGGTTTTAAAATCTCCTGAGGCCAATTTCTTTTTAACGTCTTCCATTTTTGCGCTGCCAGCCACATGTAGCCCAATATGCAATATTATGCACGCACGTGTTGCACGTTGTCACAGCAACATAAACAAATTTCCGCACACATGGAGATGGAGGTTAGGGTAATATTTAAAATTTATTTTAATCACAAAAACAAACATTTGCATCCAGTTAAACAATATAATAAAACTGTTTCAAATTTCAAATGTTAAATGCCTTATCGCGCCGACGTGACCGAGCCCGACCCGAACCCGAACGTCATTTCAAAATATTTGTTCGAACCCGGCCCGGCCCGTCGGGTACCGTCGGGTCCCTTCGGGCTCGGTTCGGGTATCCATCCTCTAGTTAGAATCCATGTTTCCCTCAAAGAAGTGCAGCTCCCCAGTACCAGCAGCACTCATGCAGCCCCAGACCATGATGCTACCACCACCATGCTTGACTGCAGGCAAGACACAATTTTCTTGGTACTCCTCACAGGGGCATCGCCACACATGCTAGACACCATTTGAACCAAACAAGTTCATCTTAGTCTCATCAGACCACAGGAGATGGTTCCAGTAATACATGCTCTTGGACAGGTTGCTTTCAAACCTTGTGAGCCAGCTCCAAAAAAGGCTTCCTTCTGGGACGATGGCCATGTAAACCAACTTGTTGTAGTGTGTGGATGGTCTGAGCACTGACAAGCTGACCTTCCACTTTTGACGCACAGCACAAGGACTCAACTTATTTGACTGACCCGTGTGAGGCTTGTTCCAAGTGGAACCTGTCTTGGAAAACCTGTGTATGGCCCTGGTTTGTACTATAATACAGTTTCAGGGTGTTACCAATCTTCTTATAGCCTAGGCCATCTTTGTGGAGAGCAACAATTCTAATTTTCAAATCCTTAGAGAGTTATTTGCCATGAGGTGACATGTCGAACATCCAATGGTCAGTATGAGAGGATTGTACTCAAACCACAAATTTTATCTGCTCTAATACAAGATACAACAATTTGTTTGGTCCTGTCAAGCAGGTGAAAACATGAACATGATGAATAGGACATGTGGCTTTGCATGGTTAAAAGACATACAGCTATTATCACTTAGGGTGTACTCACGTTTGTTGCCAACTATTTTGACAATAATAGCTGTGTGTTGAGTTATTTTCAGTATACAGTATAATGAATATATGTAAATAGTGAATCATAAATTTCCTTTAACAGGTTGTTTTATTCTCTTACCTTAATTTTAAACTCCAACTGGGAATTGATGGTGTACATCATTTCCGTTCTCTCCATTGTACGAGCGCCCTCATTACATTTCCTCACAAGCTGCATATACACACATACAGACAAAAGATGTTGATTATTAACATATATAAGTATACAACGCTAGTATTAGACAACACTAGAAAAATCCACATTGGTAATTCATGGAATTTCTTACCTTGCTGACAGCATGCAGAGCTTTTTTACATGCCTCGTAAAGGATCGAATCTTTTGGCGTCTTCTGGCTTATGGTCTACAAGACAAAATTATCTTTAAACTGTTGGTGCTTTTGCAAACTGTCTAATATGCTAGGAATATAAAAAAGACTTGCAACAGAACTTGTTTCCTGTATACAGTATATAGTTTTTGGTTTATTATTCCTGAAGCCTTTTGAATACTTTATATTTAAAGGAGTGCTCTCAAACTTTCTCTCACGCTTGTCTGATATTTCCCAGCTAAAGTTTTATTTGTTTCCAAGCTGTGGGAATAAAAAGAGAGAGAAGGAAAGAAAGTCAAACCCAATTTTCTCATAGCCAGAGTCAGCCGGCCCAGCTTTACTGTTCTAAACTCACCACCAAGCTCAGGGGACCCACAAACAAAGAGACAGAGGGGTGGAAAGATGAGAGGGTGAGAAAGTGAGAAAAGGTCTACAGGAAGGAGGGATGCATGGTGATAAATGAAAACATGAGCTTTGAGGATAGGGACCATGGAGATGTTTCTAGGTCATCTTTAGTGCAGCTGACTCCCTCACTTCATTTTTTACACACACAATCCACTGAATAGGAAAAAGACGACAGAGAAAAAAACAACACCCGTTTAAACCACCTTTTAAGTATAATAAAACAACTCCAACTCAAACCATTTACCTTATGCAAAAATACTGCAGAAAAATCAAGCAAACGAAAATTAATATTAACTGAATTGTTACAGTTGAACAGGGAGGCCCTGAAAGCTATTTTTAATGAAACAGAAGATAATTGGAAGAGAGTGGAATTGACAAGGTATGAAGAGCAGAGAAAGAAAAACAAGTAGCAAGGGACTTTAATATGATGTGTTATGTAACAGGGAAAGTCCTGCAGGTCAAACCAAACACATAACATTAGTGGAATCTCTATGGGATGAATACAGTATCCAAATTATTAACACGTGCAAGCACAATTATAAATGAACTTGATACACGTTGCAGAAATGTTTTATCCATAACTTTCAACTTACGTGTGCGAAATTCAAAATTGAATGAATGTGTAGCAATTTGTACAAATAGAGAAATCTGTGTGAATACAAATGTTTTCATAATTTGCGCATGCAACAACAACAAAAAAATGTGCATGTGTGGATCAGGTGGCGCACATGCATTCATTGAATTATTTTCTGAGTCGGTCTCATTTGATTCATTTGGATTTTGAGACTTTCTTTTCGCCGTTTTTAAGCATTTCACAACCCACAAACAAATCACTACAAATGAATAGGCCTAGTGCTAATTATTAATGTGTGCAAAACTACCCATTTATTTGGGTAATAAAGTGTGCATCGCCACATTTAAACTAAACACAATACAACTTCTGTGTGGAAAATCCAGAATCACATGAATGTGTAGCATTTTGTACAAATAGAGACATAGTTGTTAATACAAAACCTCAATTTTGTTTTAATGTAACAAAATTGAAGAATTTGTTCATGCAACAAGTAAGATGTGCATTTGTGGATGAGGTGACACGTGTGCATTTATTGACTCGTTCCTGAGTCAATCCTTTTGGATTCATTTGGATTTTGATACTTTCATTTCGCTGGTTTCGCCTTGCAAGATCCAGACACACTGTCTGAGAAAACCTGCTACCACTAGATGACGACGGCAGCGTAATCAAGCGTTCTTCAACATTTAAGATGCTTAATGTGAGTGATATTGAAGCGCTAAATTTAGTACGCAATATAGGCCTACCTTATTAATAAAGCATACTTTAGAGAGGCAATCAGATTATGAACAACACCCATAGAAAACCATTATAAAACGTTTCATAGCGCATTGCATGTTCAATGAGGTGTATCGGCTACTGAGTTTTAAGATCACTGTCTTACTGCTTAAGCTTATTCATAATAGAATCTATGGGAGGAAAACTACATAGCCTATACAGAGCTTACATACACGCGATGCACAACTTATAACGTTAATGGCATTTTCCTTCCTGAGCCTATTAAAAAGAAAATTCTGCAGTTGACATTCTGATACATTCTGTAGTTGCTTTGACCTTAGCATGTTTAGCAACCGGTCCGAGAGAGCAGTAAAGTAAGTTTTAGGTTTGATATTCCCCGCATTTTTTAAAGGGACCAACTGCAAATTCCTCTCACAGTCAAAAAATATAAACGTCTAGTCATTAATTCAAATGAAAATCCCTAGTGGACTGACTGACACTTTTCATACTTAATACTCAATACATTTAAAATCAGGTCATTTTACTATTTTTAAGTAGGGTTGCCATTGTGGTACTTCTACTAAAGTAAATATGTCTTATTTGTACTTTTACTTAAGCACGCTGTGTTCAGAATTGCTGTGTGATTATTTTGACCATATCATCATTTGTATGTATTTTTTCCAACTCCAAGCTGTATAAACTTGAATGCTTATTGGATTTAATCATTTTCAGGTGATGTATTTTGTGTAATGAGGGAGGGTGTGGCCTCAGGAGATCAACACCCAAGGTGTGCATAATTATTAGGCAGCTTCTTTTCCTCAGGCAAAATAGGCCAAAAAAGTCGAAAATTTAAAAAAGTATTTCAGAGGGATGCAGCGCTCTTGAAATTGCTAAGATATTGGGCCGTGATCACAGAACCATCAAACGTTTTGTAGAAAACACTTAACAGAGTCGCAAGAAACGTGTTGAGAAAAACAAAACGCAAATTACCGTATTTTCCACACTATAATGCGCACTTAAAAGCCTTTAATTTTTACAAAAAAACGACAGTGCACCTTATAATCTGGAGCGCCTTATATATGGATCAATTGTTCATTAACGCTCCGCGTTATTAAATTCACCCGCGAACTCGCACTCGTGTCCATCTTATGCCCGCTTTGTCACACGGCCAGTTCAACCTCGTATAAATCAGGTTTTGTGTGTAAGTAACGCGTCCGCTCAAGAGCGCATATGAGTCAGGCTGCGAATGTAAGTTACGTGCCCGCCCCAACGCAATCATGCTTAGGCTACTAATAAACACATCACCTCCGGCACCGCGCACTCGCTACATTCCCTTTAGCACATCTAACGTTAGTGGATACATAACGGAAACCCAGTCAAACGTGTGACTGCAGTATCTTATGCGCCTTATAATCCGGTGCACCAGGAACCCATAATCCTCCAGTGCTGTCATATTCCAGAACTGCAACCTGGACTTCCCAGAAGTACAAGGGTGTTCAGTGGTCATAGACATCAGACCACCATTGAACAAGAAACATAAGCTGAAAGGTCAAGACTGGGCCAGGAAATATCTGAATATAAATTTTTCAAAGGTTTTATGGACGGATGAGATGAGAGTGACTCTTGGTGGGCCAGATGGATGGGCCCGTGGCTGGATCAGTAATGGGCACAGAGCTCCACTTCGACTCAGACGACAGCAAGGTGGAGGTGGGGTAATGGTATGGGCTGGTATTATTAAAGATGAGCTAGCTGGACCTTTTCGGGTTGAAGATGGACTCAAAATTAACTCCCAAACCTACTGCCAGTTTTTAGAAGATACTTTCTTCAAGCAGTGGTACAGGAAAAAGTCTCCATCTTTCAAGAAGTCCATGATTTTTATGCAGGACAATGCACCATTATAATAATAATACTAATAAATAATTAGTAGCCTAAAAACTTCCGTCTAGTTGTCATGGATACGCAAAGCTCCACTCTGTAAAGCGACTGCTTGGCTACTTTTCACAATGCAACAGCGCCTGGCTCCACCCAAATATGTGTGAAAAAAAACTGTGTTGATTGACTTGACTATGAACAAATGAACATAGTTTTAGATAAATCTATTTAGATTGCTAAGCTTTAGATAGCCGGTCCACTGATGTAAACGATGGCAACCGGAACCGAAGAACCCAATATCTAGCCTGGCTGCGCCCTCCTAGGCACTTCCGCTCAATTTCATTTTACTTCAGTACTGCGTCTGGGACCGCTCCATATCCTTAGGTTTCCAGAAATCAATTTTTTGTAGGACCAATCAGCGAATAGAGGGTGTGGCTGAGAACGATGACATTGATGTAAGCGCGTCAGTTTCAGTTCAGTAATGGCAGCGGAGAAAGACGTGAGAAAAGCTATTCGGTCCGTTGTTGGAAAAGAAACTGCCGAATATACAGAATTTAAAGCCGGATTGTTATCGTCTCACCTCTTGTTGCACAACTGAGGACCAAGTGAAGGAGGCAGAAAGTTTGGAAGTTTGTGCTGGGCAGTTCGTGCACGATGACCGTGACATTTTGGACGGACGGTTTATTAGCCTGGTGTTCGCGGTGTTCGGAAGCCCCGAGTCCTGGCTGCTAAACTATTGTTGAAGATCCGCTCAGGAGTCATGTCAGTCGCTCATATTCCCAACTGTATAGTTACTGATTCTTGTGATGAATAGAACATTTTGAGCCCCTTTGTGCACTCGTGCAGTAGGTTGGTGTGTCAGTTTTACATGTTGTAAATCATACAAATTGGTTGTGATTTAAAAAGAATAATTGTCATAAATAAAAATGTGAAAAACCATACTTTGAAGATATTTGATTTTCAGTTTTAGATGGCAATGGTTGATTTGTTTTACTAAAAAAAAACTAAATGCCATATAAAAATGTACAAACACATACTTTGAAGACCAAAATTAAGGTAATTAAGAAACAATAAGACGTAATATGAAAAATTGTTGTTTATTACACATCTGCAGATAGAGACAGACTGATCATTCACTGTAGCAGCTAACGTTACAGCATTTGCGGCAGATCAGAAAACGACCACAGCGGCGTATTTGTAATGATTAGACACAGCTTCCACCGTTTGATGTATCACTGTCCTTCGTGTCAAATATACATTTCGAATTAAAAATTGTTCCTAGATTAACAAAACCTGCGGCGCTCGTAACATAATCCTCTTCGGCGCGTGACATACGTCACTCACGACACCCCGTTAGCGATTGGCTATGGCAGATCGTGAGTGACTTTGGGCAGATCCAATAGATTTGAACTTTAATAGTGAACCCGCCTACAAGGAAGGAAACGTTTCTCAATGGAGCGGTTCCAGACTCTATGTGGAAATGAAATGAACTAGAGTCTGGTTGAACCAGGCTACCCAATATCCGCCCTCAAGCCGGAAGTTAGCATTCTCATGCACAGAGCGAATTGTGCACACTAAAAAAAGCCAAAACCTCACTTTTGCTTCCTCAAATATTCAGGATTGAGGTTTATTAACATTTTGGATTGACTGAGTGCACTGTAGTTGTTCAATAATAAAATTAATCCTCAAAAATACAACTTGCCTAATAATTTTGCACACAGTGTACTAAGATTCTGAGAAATTTATAGTTTAATTCAGACACAGGACGTTTTTTTATTTTTCCATTTTGCATTTTTTCTGGGTTTTTCCACGTATTTTAGCTCTTTTCCCGCTGCCTTCCCATTTTAATATTTTCCCAAAAAATATCTCATATTTTTACACTCTGATTGTAAGACGTAGCTACAAGCTTGGACAGATTCGGCTTGAAGTCGTTCATCCTCGGAAAACGTGTGCATGCTAGAAATAGAACCGACAACCGGGGAATCACAAGATCTTGTAGGGCACAATGTATAGTTTGTCCAATTTTAATTTGGCATTAGGCTAACAGTTTTACTGATTAAAAAACAGTTGGGAGTAAAGTTCATAAATTATTGTTCTTTCCCATATGATTTATTAAAACTATATTGAGACCTCTGTCCTTCTAGGGGGGTTCGGGGGCATGCTCCCCCGGAAGCAAATTTTGTACATTTTAAGGTTAAATGCATCAATCTGGTGCACTTTGAGAGCTCAAAATTACGAGTTTTAACCGGCTTCAAATCATGAACTGTGACATTCAACAAAGCAAAAGCCTCGACTTGTACCTGGACATTAAAGAGTGATCAAACATCTTTTTAGTTATGATATAAAGTCTATGATATAAAGACTTTATGATATAAAGTCTCAGTCTCTTTTAGGATGCAATAAACGATTATTATAATAATGTAATAATGATTTACATTTTCTCTGCGTCCAGTCAGTAGTTAAGAGCCTGAACTTGCTTATAGTAATACAAAAAAAATACAGCCCAGAAGAATGTCTAATTTAGCGTGAGATTTCTATGTTGAGCGTGAGACCGTGAGATTGAGGCTGAATGCGTGAGTGTCACGCCAGATGCGTGAGAGTTGGCAACCCTGCGTTTCTCAACACTAAGAATGAATAAATAAATGCCTGTTTCTCCAGACTCGTGCTTCAGTAATCCACAAGTCACAGAACTTTCATAATCCCCAAACCATGGCGATAGCCTATATTGTTCCATATTACTTAAAAGGGCACCAGACAAGAATGCTGTTTTTGTCAAACAGCGACCCCTAGAGTAACTGTGGAGTACTTGTTTTTAACATTACTGTCGTAAATACCACTCACGGAGGGCATGACGTGTTACATAGTCTACAATAGTAAATTGTGTTTAATTTGTCATTTAATGAGATCTAATATATGTTGTTAGTGGTGAGAATTTTCACGTGATTAAATGCATATCACCATGAACTATAATGGTCCAGATGAAGAACTTTTGCCATGTGTGTCACAGGTTCTGGGTTCTAATCCTTACTAATAGTATAGTTTATTTTCCTCATCAACACCGATTGTTTATTAGTGGCTGTATTTCAAGCAGGGACATGTTTTTTGTGCATTGGGTTTTGTGATTTCACCGTAATGAGTCTCTCAGTCCCCGCAACGGATTGAGCAATGAGCGCGCGTCCGTTTGAATATCACAACAGAACACTAAATCCACTGAAACTGATCACTTGATTTCAAAAACAACACATTTCAGATCGCCTCTTATTTAACAAACGAAATAAATGAATCTGCAAGGAATCTGAGTTACCTGGAGATGTTTTATTTGTTTGTATTGGTACATCTGTGCTGCGCGATGTTTCAATGGGGACATATAACACGCACATTACGGCTATGCTCGCGTCTGACTCCTCGCTCGGTCAGTCTGCTCTTTCCTCTTTCTCTGTTCCTCCGACAATGCTTTCCTAGCTTTCTATATCTTATATGCCGGCTCCGCTATGACGATAGTGTGACAAACTCCATCCTTCTCGACCTTGTTGATGGATATGTGCAGTGTTGCCGCAAAGGAATATGTTACATTGCAAGAGCTGATATCACGCGATACTTCCTGATGCTGAGGCCGGCGAGCCGAGATTTTTCCGCTCACAGGCACCAGGGGGGGTCGAGACGCCCCCCATTCAACCCGAAAGAAGTCATATAACCATTTCAATAACTCTGAAGCTGTTAAAGGGCACCTATTATGCCCCTTTTTACAAGATGTAATATTGGTCTCGGTTGTCCCCAGAATGTATTTGTGAAGTTTCAGCTCAAAATACCCCATAGTTAATTTATTATAACCATTTGAAAATGTCATTTTGGGGCCTGCTTAAAAATGATCTGTTTCGGGGGTATACGACCTTAAATCCAAATGAGCAGCATATGCCCGCCCTGCCTTTAAATGAGGGCGTAACTTGATACCTATGGCAGCCGGTACTGAGAGACTGAGAGAAACCGCTGTTTTGAATGTCATTCAGCGTACGTTTGAATCGGAATATATAAATAGTACGAAGAGACTCCGGCAGAATAAACATAAATGAGAATGGACCAGTACGTCTCGGTATGGTTATATGATACATTTATGTACTTTAGAGTTGTAATCGCGTCCGGATGTGCAACACACACACACAGACACACACAAACACTGAAGCTGGCGCAATATTTTGTAACTACATACACATTCTGTGATAAAGTTTGCTACGTACGTACAAGCGAAATTACATTTATGCGAGGGACCTGTGGCGTCATGTTTAGTTGTCATACAGGTGCTTCTGTGGCAAATGTGAGAAGATGGCTAACTTACAGAACAACAACATGCAGTTTTTAATACAATATCTTTAAAAACATATATATATATATAAACGTGTGGTTACACACTATACAAACAAGGTTTAAATTATATAGCCTACACAGACATCCTACGACGACAACAACTTTAGACGCATTTGTTGTTGAATTGGCTGACATTGACTGAAAAGACTATTTGCTCAAAAATCATAAAATACACTTACTGTTACTGGATGTGACGGTGGATCGCAAACAGTAGACGACGATCCACAGTTGAGGATTAACTTTTAAAGGACAACTCCGGCGCAAAATGAACCTTTAGTCTAATTACACATTGTTACCTAGTCAACCGTTATATGAGATTTTTTTTCATGATTGCCGAATGTAAATAGTTTTATATCTTTAAAAGCAGTTTAGCCTATAACGCTAGTATAATGCTAGTATATAGGGCATAGAGAAATGACAAATAAAAATCGCTTGTTATTACCACTAACAAGGCTCAAAATAGCCCCACAGTAACACGACAGCATAACAAGGGTCCCTACATTCAAACCGAAGCATTGAGAACTTTGTCAGTGTCCATACAGTTTAATAAGCAGATATTTTATACACACAGTCAACTTCGCGAATACAGGAAGAAGCCTTCTTGGAAAAATAGTCTCTACCAGTCGATCTACGAACGCCAATCCAAGTGCGCTGGTGAGATGTGAATAAGGTGATAAGGTGAGCGCAAACAGTAGTAGTACATATTGAAGACAAGTAAACGGTTTGTGTTTGTGTTTCTTCTGGAAACAACGGACCATATGAGCTTCTGCACAGTTCAGCGCACTTGGATCGGTGTTCGTAGATCGACTGGTAGAGACTATTTTTCCAAGATGGCTTCTTCCTGTATTCGCGAAGTTGACTGTGTGTATAAAATATCTTCTTATTAAACTGTATGGATACTGACAAAGTTCTCAATGCTTCGGTTTGAATGTAGGGACCCTTGTTATGCCGTCGTGTTGGTGTGGTGCTATTTTGAGCCTTGTTAGTGGTAATAACAAGCGATTTTTATTTGTCATTACTCTACGGCCCATATACTAGCGTTATAGGCTAAACTGTTTTTAGAGACAAAACTATTTACATTCGGCAATCATGAAAACAAATCTCAGATAACGGTTGACTAGGTAGCAATGTGTAATTAGACCAAAGGTTCATTTTGCGCCGGAGTTGTCCTTTAAGCCACAACAACAGGATTAACCCACGAGAGAACGTTTACGTTTCCAAGAGACATTACCGGCTGTCGTTGAAACAATGGAGGATGTGTGTGTGTACAGATCACCGAGGGCGGGGTCTATGCCACAACCACACTGTCAATCAAACCCCTTTCTCACTTTCTACGTCACAAAGAGCTGGATCTCAGAACAGCTCGTTCTGACACAGTGCATATGATTTATTGAGATTGTAAAAAAGCCACTGGGTGGATTTTTATCATTCTAGGGTGGTTTTGCTCACACACTGCCAACACACATTTATGTTCAAACACCATGTAAAAGTGAATTTTCCATAATAGGTGGCCTTTAAATTAAGCTAAAATAACTGCATAGTGTCCCTTTAAGCATTTTATAATTTGCATGGCTGAATGATGTTTTCCCCTTATCTGAGTGACTATGAATTATGGAGTATTTTAAGATAACCCATGCGATTGTGAACAATCACGTGTGATCATCGAATCCAGATTAAGTTAACTAAAAACAATATTTCAACTTTCCAGATCCAGATCCAGCCCAGCCCGTTTACCTTCAGGAGTCAGAAGTACTGTGACTAGCGTCCTTGCTTATGAACTCAGTCAGACGGTGCGCTGCGGGAGTGGAAGCGGGATTGAGCGGAATTCTTTATTGCTGTCCCTTTTTTAATGATAGGCATCTGTCATTCATAACCGCTTGCTATTTTGGGAATGAACCCAGCGCTATGATTGGTCGAATTCCGCTTATTTTTCTGTAGCTTGATTTGAGGACTGCGCGTGCACAGAGGTGTCACCAGGTTTTTGTGTAGTTTAAAGTGACAAATCGTACCAGCATACTTTGAGGTCAAAATGCGTATCCGCTACACAAAATGCATATGGATTGGCAGGTCTGCACAGAGATTCAGCTTATGTTATCAAAGCACAAGATACATGTCAGAAGATTGAGAATGCAGTTGCAAAAGAGCTGAATGTTTATGTCAGTGTTAGAGATATTAGCAGCTGGGTCTGAACGGGAAGGAAAGGGATAATGTCACTCACATCCATCAACAGGGGCAGCCGTGTGACTCTCTGCATGGGAAGGATGAGGAAGGAGATCATGGGAAGGTTCCGACAGTCTGGGTGGGCCTCGATCCCAGTCAGTACCTCCTTAAAGGATGAGCTTTTATTTCTGAAGGCATAAACAGACTGTTAAACTAGTGATGAGCCACAGAGTGTGATGTGATCCCAAATGGAATTGCCTCTTTCATAATCGTGTCTCTTGAGACAATGTTTCAATTCAAAGAAACAATGTACATATTGTTAAACATATCCTGACAATATCTACAACTTTTTTATCGCAATGTGACTTGCAACTACGAATTAAACAAAGTTGCACGGGTATGTTGCGTTACTATGTATCTTGTAATGGTGATTAAATGCGACTGTGACTTCAAATCTCACAGCTGCAATGTAATTTCTCATACTTTTCTATCTTTATATCTCACAATGTGATATTGCAACTGCCATTTGATTTCATTTCTCGCAATGTGACTGTTTAATTCTTCTTCTTTTAAACTTCATTTCACAATTACTCTTTTTATTTTTACTCTGAGGCTTCATAGAAATGTGATCTCTGTCCAGAAAAAAAGCTTCAGATCTGCTGGGCTAAAGGGTAAAAGTCAGAGGTGACTTTCAGTTTAATCAGTGATGAGTTATGTTTATTGTGCTGTACTCACAGGAGCCTTTGCAGGGTCCTCTGCTGGTACACTTCATTCGAGCAGTATGTCACATAGGGGTCAAAGTTTGCCTGTGCATGCCTTGAAACAATGTCACTTATGTCATCGATTACGATGTTTTGCTGGTGACGATCTTCAAGTTCCTTGAAAAACCTGGAGGGAAAAAGGAAAGAATACAATTGTATTAGGGTGTTAACATGCGTGACATGCCTCACATAACATCAACACAAGTTAAAGTCAGTGTGGGGGGAGCGATGTTTTATTCATCGGATTTGCCGATTAATCGGCACTGATAGTTGATTGGTGGAACTATCGTTATCGGCAAAAATCCGCACCGATAGTTATTTCCTGGTTTCGTCCGTTGCTGGGGCGGCTGAGAAGTGCGCGCTGTCATTCATTACACAGAGAGAGCTGAGAAGGGTATGCTGGCATCATGCAGTACAAGAGCGGCCTCTAGAGGTGTCATAAAAACTATCAACTGATGCCTCGTGTTGTTTATTTCGACACGTGACACTGCGCGCTGCACTGAGAGCGCGCGCTGTGTGGAGAGTGGAGATCGCTGACATCTGATGCGCATGCTAAAGCACGGACAGCGAAAAGGTATGCACACGGGAAATTGTGTCATATCATTATAAACTGATGAATTTGTTGACTAAATACACCTTAGTCCGACCCGAATGTTTAATGTCACAAATTGTTACCATCTATTTGCATTAGTTTATATCCAGCTGGTCACTTTGATGCATTCATTATGCAGCGACGTTGCATATAAGCTAGAGACGTATGATAGCAAACTGATATGTTCATACAGCCGACAAAAACAAACGAATCAGAGAAGCATTCGATTTCGGTTCTTTTTTCACCATCACTTTAATACATATTTATTTTTATTAAATATTCATTAGGTTCTATAAAATACAGGGCTCCAGACTGCGACCAAATAGTCGCATTTTGCGACCAAAATTTGAGAGTGTGCGACTGAATTTTACATCCAGTCGCACATGTGCGACCGGTAAATTTGCCACACGTTAAACGCATGGTAAGCGTGGAAGTCAATGAATCCGTGACAAGAATAGCGCGATTAAACGTCTGTGGGAACATGAGAGACGGAGTGAGACGGAGACAAATATCACAACCTGATGTGCGTCTGAGCAATAAGCGATCTATCGACACGTTACCTAGCAGCGAATACAAACAAAATGAAAGTGGAACTAAAATACGCAACTCATATAGGCTATGCTTCACGGACCGTTGGCGTTTTTATTAGGTTGGACCAATAATAGACAGAGCAGCGCATAGTGGAGCCCCCCGAACCACCGACAGTAATAAAGCCCCGAAATTGCCAGTCGCTGGTTAACACATTAATAACATTAACTAAGGTTAATAACTGCTGTTCATTGTTTGTTAATTAACATACTACATTTTTAAATTAAGGTTTTTATTTGTTAACCATAGTTAAAACTCTATGAATTAACATGAATGATCAAGGTGAAATTGTATTGCTCAAATATTAATGCTGTAAACATTTATATTGCATAATGCACATAGTTCATGTAAACCAGCTAATAAATCATTGTTAACAAATTGGACTTGCAACATGTTATAGCTAAAGAAACACACATTTGACATATTTTAATGTTTAAATTATTTTCAGATGGCAAATTTTGTTATTATTTGAAACGTCTTTTTTATTCATTAGGTTGGCTTGAAAAAGAACAGTTAAACAGCTACATTTGGAATGTTTAATTTGTTATTTAGAGTATTATTTTTTGTTTTTTTGAAAGAATGCCTTTTATTGACATGTTTTCATGGTTCATACAGTTTTTTGTATTTTTATAATAAAGTTCAGCACTGTTTTACTTGGAGTGTTATTTTTGTTTTTATCCAGTATCAATTTTAAAAACTATCGGTTGATTAATCGGTTATCGGCAAGTACAGCCCAACCTAGCTATCGTTATCGGTAAAATCCAAAATCGGTCGACCTCTAATTCCACATGCACAAACACGCACATATACATATGCAACACAAAGCCAGGAAACTGTTCTAAACACCTCCTTCCCCAGTCTATGATCACATCAGAGCACAGGACATCCCAAAGCCCCTCAAATGACCAACCAGGGATGGTAGCATGAAAATCATACACACATGCTCTTCCTGACCAGAGACACACTTCATGACCAGTCATAGGGAATTCACTATTTTTCAGTAATCCAGAGGATGCAGCTCAGAGCTATCTGTGCTGGAAAACAGCGTGACCTCTAGTTCACAATCTCACAATAGACGTCAGAAAGACGGAACCTGAATGCTAAACCTGGAAGTGATGTCAATCAGGTTGTTAGCACAGGGGCCATGACCCCGGGACCTTTCTACAGGTGTTTGGAGCACTATCAGCTTTAAAGAGGGACAAGAGTCAACCGGTGAAGTCCAAATGAACAGTACTCAAAATAAATTTGTGCAAAGGATAAAGTTGTCACGGTACATGTTTTACTGAACACACACCAAACCGTCACTTCAAAACCGAGGTAGTATGTATCAGATCACAACTTTTGTGTACCGTTACACTTCTAACAAAGGGTAAAAAGCAAACATCTATTTCTGGTCTTGGGGGTTAAAACAGCCACTGAAAGCAAAGTTCAGCTGCTGTATCAGGGAAAATCCAACAGAGGACTTTTGAAATTTCTTTTGACTTACAGTACAAAAGTCTCTCTATCCACAGCAAAGGAATCTGAGTTTTTATGTGAGCAATCCATCACATGAGCCAACCCACACCAACACATATACAGCAGGCCATTTCAGGAATGCTTCGCACTTCTGGTCTGGTGCAGAATGAAGGCAACTGTACATGTTCATGTACATCTGTTTATCTGTCCTTTACAGCAGCCCAGTGTGTGTTCAAATGACACTGAATCATGTTCAGGAATCATGGACAACCAGAGGGAAAGTCACATTTTGTGCACTATTTTCAGCCAAATTGAAATACATCATCAATGACAATAATATCCAACACAGTCTCATGAAAGTGCGTATCTATACCACGAATGTCATTTCTCGTGGCATTTTTACACCAAAAATGTTTTTTGTGTGCATATGCTACGCACTGAAAACCCCTTGGCTAGGTTAGGGGGGAGGGGAGTGGGGAGTTTGTGCGTATTATATGCAAGCGAAAAACGTTTACCATATACACGCAAAAACTATTTTTGCCGTATAAATGGCACGAGAAATTACATTCGTGCTATAGATACGAACTTCCATGAGATCGGGCTCTATTATCACGTCAACTAATTACTGCAATGAGAGGTACAAAAAAGGACAAAATAACTAATCATTCTGGATGTCCCTTGTCTTTGGCTCTCTTTCAATGTTTGTTTGTAATGTGTAAATGTGTTTTTTTATTTGAAATGAAATGATATGGGCTCTAGTAACTGATGATATTTATCTTGCATATAAAGGAAAACAAACACAGTTCAAAATTTCTGTCAGTGGTTTGCTATATTAATTTATACTTAATAAACATCATGCCTCTGACTGAGAGAGTCTTCTCACTTTTTATTTATTTTTATTTATTAAGTGTTTACAAATCAGAAGCACAGCTTGGGCTAAACGAGTCTTAAACATTGTAGTAAAAAAACGGCAACTAAGGTGACTCAAGAGTTCCGGCTTGAGGTCGTTTTCCGATCTTGTTCCCTTTTTTCTCCTCCTAACTGCTCCCTGTATCATCTATACTGCACTATCCAAAAACAATTATAACTTTATTAAAAACACTGTGCCCTGAGCAAGGCACTTAACCTCAGTTTGCTCTAGGGGGATTGCTCTTGTGACTATCTCGCACAGTTGAAGCAAAGCTACGAACCGAACCCAAAACTGTGTGTTTTGACATGCCCCAAAACTCACTGCGCCTGTGGGAAAACAGAAGTTTAACCATTTCATCTGCAGCAAGAATTAAAACTAAAATAGGGAGATCTTAAATTCTGTTGCTATCAAACTAGCTACAAATTACGGTTGCTTACCTCCAGTTCGTGTTGCAAAATGGATAAACCATATATTACCCACGTCTTCACCTGCGATGTAGATACCGTTCCTCTTTTATTCATTTGATAAACAATGCCCATGGTAAACAAACTGTTTTTGAAATAAATCTGTTTTGACTAACTATTCTAGTCTTTGGAAATATTAGCCTACAGACTGTTGATCATTTTAATTATAGGCCTATAATTCATTAGCCTGGCTAACGTAAGACCCAAGTCTCATTAGCCGCATTTCCACTGCCGGGCTAGGGCTGGGCCAGAGCTAACAGCGAGCCGAGCCGAGCGAGCCAAGCACCGGGCTTGCGTTTCCACTGCCGGGCCAGTAGCCCCACAGCGCTGCCCTAAACCCCGCCCCTAACACGCCTTTCTGGATCAAACGTCATACAACCCAACCCATTTCAGCGGGTATTATGAATTATGAATAGGAAGAGAACATGTATATTAACTCACCGGCCGTGGCTGCAATAGTGTCCCGATTGTCTTGCGATTCACCACTAACAAGTCGAACCATGGAAAAATCCGTCCCTGAACTCCGCTTTGTCCATTGTGCATTTTAATCGCCTTGTACAATACTGCGCCCGCAACTTTTTTATTTTTTCCTGAACTTGAAGCGTTGCTCGCTGAATGTTTAGCTTAGAAAGTTCAGCATCGATGTGTTTTGTAACATCCTCGTTTCTTCACAACCGTCAAATTGACGTCGTACCCTTTCTTCTGCCCAAATGCTCAGAAGAGCTGTGGTATCCTCGACAGACAAGTACAGGCGATTCTCTGTTTCAAGCAGCGTTTTTTTTGCGCGATATAAAAAAGTGAAATGTGCATCTTGCTTCAGATCATAACGTTCCATAACACCGATAAACTCCGCCTTTTACCTTGAGCACGCCTCTAGCCCGAGCTGGCCCGCTCTGGCCCAAGGTATTCGACGGGCCAGAAATCCTGGCCGTTTGCCCCGAGTAAGCCCCGACCAAGCCCCGGAAGTGACAGTGGAAACGCGACTGGCCCAGGCACGCACTAGCACGGCTCTGCCCTGGCCCGGCAGTGGAAACTTGGGTCTGGGAACCACATGTTCATTTTCTTGTATTTGAGGCGTGGTTTACAAATGCCCAGAGCCATTTATTGGGTGCTAAGAATGTCTATAAAATGTACCTGTAAGTAGCTCATAGCCATTCGTTTCAATTATACCAGATGACGCTTGTAGAGCGACAGAAATTAGACGAGGAAGAAGACGATGGGTCAGAGATTTATGTGTACACGATGGTGTGTATCTAACGCGTGTATCTAGCGGCGTTTCACACGGCATGTGTGAGCGGCGTGTATTTTTTCGGCATGCATGTTGTGGGAAACTTTTCTTTCCTTGTAGAAAAGTTAGCAACTGAGAAGACCAGGAGACAATGGACATTTTCCAAGCAGAAGTTCTTTATTGCTCGTAGCTGCAGTCACGTCAACATCGTCTAACTAAGGGAAAATATTCCCTTACAATTTATACATTTAGAGGGGAGGCGTTTACATTGAGGGGGGAGAAACTGAAACAAAAGCATGCAAATGAATTAGGAATACACCCTACTCTGAGGCCATTACCAATAACTATTCAAATGCTGATAGTGACCAGGAACTCTGGTTCCAAAGAGCCATCCCAGAGCCATTAAAGACAAAAGGTGGAAGTCTCCCATATAGCTAATCCAATCAACCTAAACGATTCAATCTCTAGGCTGGAAGGTGAGAAGGACTATTAGCAAAGGAGACTCTGGCTGGAGACTGAACAATCATCTATCCGTTTTATACCAGTGGAGTGGAAACCTAAATTAAACATTTTGACAAATTTGTATTCTTTCAATGTTAATCAATGAGCGCATTCACACCGGGAGCAGAAGCAGCGCGTGAGCGTCAGCAGGAGTGACACGTGAGCAGCAGCGAAGCGGGGGTTTCGGCGTCGAATCTGGTTTTGCTGCTCTGCTCACGCTAAATTAAAGTGAAAGCACACTTTTGATTGACAAAATAAACATGATTTCAATGTGTCTAAAATGCACAGAATAAGCATGTCTAATGAGTTTTAACAAGAACTTGAGTAGGCAAATAGAAGAAAATAAAGACTAAAAATAATATTTATAGAAGATTTAGGCTACCCGATAAAAACTTGTTTTTAATTATTCAGTTTGGGTGAAAGTTGTGTATTATATAAAAAAAAAACTAAAGTAAACTAGCCATAAAATATTATATATAAACATTCTTTTAGTTTTTGTTTTTTATCCACGGAGTTGCAGTCTTGGGTCCCACTTTATATTAAGTGGCTTTAAGTACTATGTACTTACATAGGAAAATAAGTACAATGTACTTGTATTGTTTTGTATTGTATTGTAAAACACTCTTGCTGCTATTGAGGTGTGATATGGGTAAGGTTAGGGACAGGTGTGGTGGTATGGGTAGGTATCAGGGTGGGTTAAGGTGTAAGGGAAGGCTCAACTGTGTAATTACAAATGTAATTACATCAATTAATTACAGTTGTAATTACATGCAGGTATTTTCAAAATATAAGTACAATGTAAAAACATGTATGTACACAATAAGTCCAATGTATCAAAGTAGTAACTTCAATGTAAGTATACGTATAATACTTAAAGCCACTTAATATAAAGTGGGACCAACATTTATATGCGAATGTAGTACACCTCCCCATTTCAAAACTTTCAAGACTATCAATGACCAACTTCTAAAAACATAGTTGTCTTTGTAAAGAATTGCTTGCTTATATGTGTAGCTTTGGAGCCACTGCTGTACACTGTACTTGTACTTGTTTGTAAACGCTTCCAGTGTGAATACTCTCACGCGTCTGCAGCTGCAGTGACAATGTAGTTACGCTGACGCACTGCTCAAGTGCCGCTCATGCTTGCGGTGTGAAACGGTCGTAAGTAGGGCCCTATGATTTCCGCGATAACGAAATCGCGGACGGAATCGCGGAATTAGCCAATTAACGCGGAATCTAGTGTTAACGCGGAATTTCGTGGAATTTTCCATATTTGGTTTGAAATTCCATTTTTGTGTGGGAGATTAACGTATGTCTGGTGAAAATGCAGACTGGGGGAAGCAAATCTGGGCGATACAAACCCCTCAACCCGTCATTTCAGCCCCAGTGATGAAATCAAAACAATGAAAGCATGGCGAAGCGGCTCTCCACGGCTCTGCTTTCGTCGGCTAACAGTTAAGAAACTCAGTGCCGAGCCGAGCAGTTCGCACGTGATTTATGCAGTGTTTCCCACACATAGACTAATTCGCCGCCACATACTGCGTTTCGGTTTTAACAGTATTTAAAACACGCAGCGTATTCTTTCAGTTGTATTTCCCCGCTCTCCCTCCGTCTCTCTCTCACTCATGCGTCTCTCTCACACACGCGCACACACACGACGTGCACACCGCGTCTGTCTCAAGCGTGCCGCACAAGCCCTCAAAAGTGAAGCCAAAACGTCTCGATCGCCCCCCTGTGACCGGACCTAGTATAGCTCATAACCCCCGCCTCCCACAATTAACAATTAAATTACACTTCACATATCCTTTTTCCAAAGATAGTTTCTGTCATTTACTGTAGTTTCTATCACGTTGATGTAATTTCAAGTGTTGGTTTTTAAAATAAGTTTGTTTTTAGTTAGTTATGTGATGATAAAAACGGTGCTCTGACATCATGATTGACAGCTGTGATTGACAGGTTCTCTGCGCGAGGTAGTCACTGAAGCACTGAACAGACTTTTTTTAATAATGTTGATTATGTGGTTAGTAGTTGTATTTACCTTATTTTAACGAGGTTCTGCAATCAGCAGACATCACTGGAGAAGAACGAAGCAGACAGAGGACATTTAATGAAAGTACGGGGCGTGTGCTTGCGTTTGATTCAGCGAAAATGAGGGCGCGGCCTTGATTTCGCGGCATTACTTCCTGCTCACGACTGCGCATGACTGGTCCCGAAACACACAAATGCGCAGACTCAAGTTCCAAGATGTCAGCGTCATATCGAGACACTGGCGGCTTCAGTTCTCTCTGATGGAAAAGAGCGAAGGGGCGTCGTCCATCTTTTTTACAGTCTATGGTCTGTCTACGAGGCGCTGGACTGGACAAAAGCGAAGCGAACTCTGTGAGAGACAGAGTGTGACTTTATTTAAACTTAATATAATTTATATTACTGGACACTGAAGCTCATAACCATATTTAGTTGTTACTTGAAGAGTGCAGTGTTATGTTGCATCATGCAGAATTTGTCCTGAAAAGGCTCCTGAGAAAATGTCTGTATTACCTCACTAAATTTAAGGTAATTTCGAATTTATTTGTATTTTTTAATACATTTTAATCATTACCTTTAAAAGCATTAAAATAACATTAAAATAACTAAAATAACAGTCAAGGGTAAAAAAAAACCTAATTCCCAAAAATTAAAACAGATAAAACGGAATTTGGGAAAAAATAAAACGGAATTTGGGAAAAAATAAAACGGATTTCATAGGGCCCTACGTAAGCCTGCATCGAAAGGTAACTTTGAGTCTGCTGTCATTTTGGATCCCAACAAACTGCTTCGGTGTGTCGCATAGACATCGTCATCATCTTGCTGCTCCCTCCCTGTTCTGTGATTGGTTCCCTAGATCAGGCAAAAATTTGGTCCATGGTATCCAGACTACCTAGCAGCGTGAATATAATAAAATCACGCTGCGACAAGGCAGTATGGGGAAACCCAGAAAACTCAATGTTGCAAGCAACATTGTCCATTACTGTTCAGTGCAGGCGTCAGAAATGACGTTTGCTTTGCAGCAGTTCTTTGTTTGTGTGGACAACAGAGGAATTCCTGCCACTGTTTTTACTCTTTAACACATTTTAAGTTCTTCAGGAGTTGTTAGCTGGTAGAAATGCCATCATATGTACGCACATAGAATAAGTGCATTTAGCATAGCACACATCATTGTTTTGGATGTTTGGTAAGTTCTGTGTCGCAAAATATGCGTCATAAAAGCTGTTTATTTTTTACGTATCATTATGTTTGGTCTAAAAGATGACAGTGTGAACCCTAAACCAGTACTAAATGTATAATTTTAATTTTAATCTTTTAATTGCCGAACCAAACTAACTAAGAGAACCGAACTACAAGTGTGAACACTCCCTTAGACATAACACAGATTTAATAACCTCAGACAGTATGCATTGAATTCAATTATCCCACAAGTTAAGTATGTTTTACTGGAACAGTGCTTACTACCAGATGTCTGTAAATGTTTAAAGAATTTAGTAAATATTTAATCCATCTGTGTGAACATAGCTGGTTGGACTTTGATCACAGGGTCAACAGCTCTGAGAGATATTTGTGAAGACAATTAAACATCAGCAACATTCGAGCTCTGTGTTTGTTGGATAAAGCTGGTACAGAGTAGAAGTACAGGACATCTAATTTAGTATAACCTCTAAAGACATATAGGTATGGGTATTTTCAGATAAGACATTATGTCACAAGTCATAAATTACACACATCCATATCGAAAATATGAATTTTGAACCTGTTATGTTTATTTAAACAAAGGTATGTTGTATCAAGTTTAAGTGACCAGATAAGAAAGTTTGGTGTGTGTGTGTGTGTTTGTGTTATGTTTACTACAGACCTCATGCACGCACTGAAAACCCCAATTATAAAAACCCATAGGAAAACCGTGGCGATTTAGTCTTGAGGGTTTTGATGTCATCCCTGCAGAACTCTGTTAGTGTGGGATGAGCATGTGTTAATGAGGCTCACCAGCTGGACTATTCCTCGTAGGTTGAAGAATAGAAAGTGAAACCATTTCTTGTGTTCTGAAAATACAGCACTGTGCTTCTCACCAGAGGTCAGCAGGGGTAAATCCTGTCCGCAGGGCATTAACGGATCAGATCATTTGTTCATGAGTGTAGGCAGTAGGGATCAGGGCCATAAAAGGGTTGGGATGTGGCATGGACAACACTGACAGGCAGTACACATGTGCACACACACATAATACACAGGCAAATGCAAGATTTTGTCATTTTAATTCTCTTCTTTCTCACTGACCTCATGAGTGTCCACATGAAAACAATGGTTCCAAACATATGAGAGTCGGCTGAATGTTCGAGTATGAAACTGATTATACAATGAGAGTTCTATGGTAAATGGTGGTTTTCAATACTGAATGTCCATCTAGATATCTAATTACAAAATATCTGTAATGTGACAGTTTCAAGTGAAAAAGGATATTCAGGAAGTAAAAAAAAATGTGTAAAATTTTACATTGTACATTTTCAGTGGTCAAAAACCAAATGGGTGTCACTTTTGCATACAGCTGATTTTTATTCTTTTAAAGAGGAATGTCAGTCTAGTAAACATCATTCCTAGTAAATATGCATGCTAATTAGCAACAAGTTAATAGTAAGAATAGGATCTTAAGCTAAAGTCTTACCAGATATTTCAATATCCTTAAACATTCGGGTTCTAAACAAACTTTTCTTTTGACATCGATTTTAAAGACCTATACGGTTCACTCCCTGAGAAATGGGGAACTCAATGCAGGTTCTTGTGCAAATTGTTGTATTTTATCCATTTTCAATGGTCACTCTGCATGCAGCAAATACTTAATACATTTAAAGAGGAAGAACAAATAAATAACTTTATTTATTCACATAAAAGTAATAATGTAACTATTTTGATATTTGAATGTCTATACATTGTCATTAATCATAAGGAAATCATGGCAATTTAACCTGGAGTTTAAGGTGTTTTGGTTGCCCTGGAGATGTTTTGACATGCCCGGACATTTGTGCTTTTTTCAGTTGCATTTAAACATATTAATTGCACAGGTGAAATTACACTATTTAGGACAAACAGGGCTACCATAATATGTGAGCAACATGTATATACATGTTTGTATTTTTGAGAGAATATTGTTTATGCATGGTCATTGAAAAAAACTAAAAATTAAACTTTCTGAAGTAAGGCCAAAAACACATGTGTCCACAAGACTTTTAAGTAATGGATATTGTTAGAGTGTAGAAAAATCATTGATTAGTTTATTTCAGAAAATGTCTAACAAAAGCTTGTTTGATGTCTATTTTAGAGTAAAAACTTTATAATCTACCCAAAACTAGACAACAAAATGTTGTCATTACAGACACTATTCTATATCCCTATTCAATGTTTTCTTTCTCAAAGTGATACCATTGGTGATTGAAGGCACAAAACAATGCATGGATTGTGACTTAAACAGTACACAGCACTCATCACAACATCCTGGCCACTTGAATGATTTGGAACCCACATGGGACATGAAGGGACACAACAAGAACATCCTGCCTATCACCACACTTAATGCTGCAAATATACCACTTTTGATTGTACACAGATTAAAGTGCCAATGGTGTCAGCAAAAATTTAAATATAGGGCTTTTTTACAGTGTTAAACCTAGGATATCATTGTTATAAACCCTGCTTTTAACCACCATGATAGTTGACGCCGCAAACATGCAAATAAGAACAGTAACCCAAGGGAATGTACTTGTGACACATCTGGTTATGAATACCCAGTTTTGATAGTTAACCCCGGAATAGGGCTGGGCAATCTATTGATATAAAAAAATATATTGATATTTTCAAATGCGATATGGAATTAGACCATCTCGCATAAATCTATATAGTTTAAATATGCGCTGTGATCCTTGCTCCAAGCAAGCTACTAACCGGAGCTCTCCGCACTGCTGAAACTGCTCGCTGCAGGAGCGCAGCCGCAAGCGATCGACAACCCGAAACAGTGTTTCCGTACATTCATTCTCCTGCGGCCACCACACCAAATATCATCCCACCACGGCTGCAGCTTCTCAGTGAAGTCCGGTATTGAGCACACTATTGTGTTACCTTAATTGTTACCACTAAAGGCATAAAAAATATTGTAAAGCACAATAAAGTTTTCGCACTCTATTCCAAGACTTCTAAACTCATTCAATAGCATAATGTGAGGTAAAAATCTATATTTAAGTCGTCAATGGAAACTCATCTCTCCTCCATCATTCTCCAATCAGCATTCAAACAGCGGGTTACGACAGTAACACGACGACACTCTCATCAAGATTAATGTTCCCATTATTATACTTTATTTGTAGATACATTTATTTGTAGGCAAGGGAGCGTGGCCAATGGGAATATCACTGCCACCACAGCAGGAAAAGTCTTAGAGGAAACACTGCGAAAAAGCTCCAGCCCCAAAACAAAGCTCACTGCAAACTTCATTTTCCCGCAGCCACCTTATGGAGCTTTTGAAAAAAATAAAAAAATTTAAAAAAAGGTACTCCTGTTGTTACAGTATTTATGTTTACATTTTATTGTTATTTGACCAGCTGAGCATTTAGTTGTGAGCCAGGTGAAGAAACCTGTTTATTATTTATTCATTTGATTTTATAGCCTCTCGTACATTTCATTTGTACATAGTCTGGCCTCTCTCCATTGAGAAACATTTACTTCCTTGTAGGCGGGTTCTCTGTTAAAGTTCAAACCATTGGATCTGCACAGAGTCACTCAGGATCTGCCAAAGCCAATCGCTAACGTGTGGTCCTGACGCATGTCATGCGCCGAAACCGGCCGGAAACAAGTCCGAATGATCAGAGGATTATATTTACAACGAGAGCTGCAGGTTTTGTTCATCTAGGAACAATTATTAATTTGAAATGTATATTTGACACTAAGGACAGTGATGTATTCAGTCAACTGTCCAAGCTGGGTCTAATCATTACAAATACGCCGCTGGCTGCGGTCGTTTCGGATCTGCCGCAAATGCTGTACAGTGAATGATCTTTCTCTATCTGCAGATGTGCAATAAACAGCAATTTTTCATATTATGTCTTAATTACTTTAATTAATTATGGTCTTCAAAGTATGTGTTTGTACAGTTTTATTTATGACATTTAGTTTTTTTATTAAAACAAATTAACCATTGACATCTAAAACTGAAACTCAAATTATGGTCTTCAAAGTATGTGTTTTCACATTTTTATTTATGACATTTATTTATTTTTTTAAATTACAACACATTTTAATGATTTACAACATGTAAAACTGACACACCAAACCATGCTTCTGCACAAGTACACAAAGGGGCTCAAAGTGTACTATTTATCACAAGAATCACTAAATTTACTGTTCGGAATCTGAGCTACTGACATGACTCCTGAGTACATGACTCCTGAGTGCATCTTCAACAACAGTTTAGTAGCCAGTAGTCGGGGCTTCCGAACACCAGGCTAAAGCGTCCGTACAAAATGTCACTGTCATCGTGCACGCCGAGCTTTCCAGCACGAACTCCTAACTTTTCTGCCTCCTTCACTTGGTCCTCTATTTGTGCAACAAGAGGGGAGACGACAACAACTATCGGCTTTGCATCCCTATCATTTGCCTTAGCTAACTCGTTCATTACTAGTGGAGTGAGCTGGAAAATCAAATTTTTTCCCAAACCCCGTGGGGAGGAGGGCCACAACATCATGGCCACCTACAAAACTTAGCAAACATTGCTCTTACTCCGGCTTTAAATTCTGTATATTTGTCAGTTTTCCAACGAACGAATAGCTTTTCTCACGTCTTTCTCCGCTGCCATTACAGAACTCCATCTCAAACTGCATGTACGCACTACATCAACGTCATCGTTCTCAGCCACTCCCTCTATTCGCTGATTGGTTCTACAAAAAAATTTATTTCTGGAAACCCAAAAATATACAGCAGTCCCAGACGTAGTATGAAGGAAAATGAAATTGAGCGGAAGTGTGTAGGAGGGCGAAGCCAGGGTATTGATTTTGCACCTGTTCACTGAAATAGTTTAATTCAATAAAACTAGGCTACTCGTGACGTCATATTTTGCTTTGACTTTGACTGACCATTTGCTCTCACTTTCCGGAAAAAAATATTGTGATATATATCGTATATCGATATTCAGCCTAAATATATTGGGATATGACTTATGGTCCATATCGCCCAGCCCTACCCCAGGAATGTATGAGCAGTGTAAGCTCATCATATCATATCATATAATAATATTTTTTTCAGGCAGGATCAAGATCCATGATCTTACAGAAACAAAATTATTTTTATGTTGGTTTTTAATTCTATTTTGCAAGATACTGCAGTATGTCCAAACTAATTTCCTTATTTAAAAATAAAGCCGTACAAGGTGATTAAAATAAAATAAAAAGTAGCATGACCAAAATCTTATTTGACTTAATTTTCTTTAATTTTATTTCATTGTTAAAAAACAAGAAAAAAGATGAAAACAACAGGACAAGTGAAATATAAGAAAGAACGACTTAAACATTTTTGGGAGTAGATAGATTTAAAAGCAGTATCAATTAAGAAATTGGAAAATCAAACGTGAAAACTAAAACTGCAAAGCAACGGCTTCACTGTATGAATGAACGAATGGTTGTATGAATGAATTTTCTCTTTTTATTTTTTTCCTTTTTTATGCAAATTAAAAACTTTGCTGTCAGTGCTTCTCTGATAAATTTACTTAAAGTCATTTTGGAAGATATGTACTTTTAAAGGGATAGTTCACTTTGAAATGAATTTTTGGTATGTTTTAGCTACCTCAAGGGCATCCAAGATATAGGTGTCTTTGTTTCCACAGTAGTTTCAATTTTGATGTTTTTAGCTCAAACCGTTCTTCTCTGTTAGTCATATAATGCAGGTCTATGGTCACCACCTCAAAGAGCATGCACAGAGAAGTCCAAATTGAACATGATTTAATGACTCGTAAATGTACACATGGATGGCCTAAGACATGAAAACGAGCAGTTTGTGTGAGAAAACGAACAGTATTTATATAATTTTTATACCATGGTCTGGGTGAATACTCGATTCTGATTGGCTGCAGGGTGTCCGTTAAAAAGTGATAGAGGACACCTAGTAAAGTAGATCTGGTGAAACTGCCTGTTTACCATTCGAAATTTATAAATAAATGCACTGCCTACAACAGCTGTGAGTAACCATAGCAACAGGCAGTCAAACGCTCTATCAAAACAAACAGCCTAAGGGCCGGTTCACATATCACGTCTTTTGCGCACTCAAGTTCGTTATTTCAAATGTAGGCACGCAGTATGCGCGTTCATAATGGAAGCGATGCCGTCGCGTTGCGACGCGCTCGCTTTTTCCATGCGCGTCCACGCCGCGTCGAGATAAAAACATCTCAACTTTTCAGAATACCGCAAGCGGACCATACGCACACAATAGGTCATGTGACAAGAACCAACTGAAGCGCAACCGCCCTGGCGCTTTGGAAAATGGAGAATGCGGCGCGCCCAGCGTTTTCTACGCGTTTTTAGGCGCTATATGTGAATCCGGCCTAATACAACAATGAGCGACTTTGTTATTTCTTTTAACATTTATGGAGAATATGGCAACTTTGACGACTGGTATGCTGTAGGTCGACTCTCCGATGCTGGACTGGAGAGCCGTCAAATAATCGGTGACAGGCCATCGATGCGAGAGCAGTCTGCGGGCTTACTGGGCTCCGTCTCTCCATGAGAGACGAAGCTGGAGCAACGTACTGTCTGCATCAAGTGCCCATCATGGGCAGCAGTAACGTTACCCAGCTTTTGTGGATCCTCCTGACTGGCCGACTTTTTCAAATTGCACTATAAATGGAAATGTTAAAATTAATTGTAAATAAAAAAGCTAGCATGTAGGCAAATGACCCTCTCTTTGATCGGATTAATTTATTGCCCTCTATAAAAGCAAATCGCTGGTGCTCAGAACTAATTGTTTTTTTGTTTTTTTGATTAATTGTTTTATGTGTAATAAAAAAAAATAACTAAGCCTACCTTTGTGTTTCATGAAAAAAAAAATGCATTTTTTAAACTGAAGGGTTCTACAAGCTGAGCGGACTATCTCTGGTTGCTAAATAAACCGTCAGGCAAGTTATTATTTGTAAAAACTAGATTTAGCCTAATTAAAATATAAACTAATGTTTTATAAATGTTTTATTTGGCAAGTGACCATGGTATAAGCAGGTTAATGCCCTCCGAGGTGTCCATTGTCAGGTTTTAATGGACTTCGGCGGAGGCAACCGTCCTCTGCTGCGCGTCGGCCGGTTCACGCCTCGCCATCGTCCATTAAAACCTGACAATGGACACCTCGTCGGGCATTAACCCTTACTTACCTCTTGTAACCACAGCCACGTCCAAGTCAAGTGATCTGAGTGCGTGGGCGCTTCGGTTTGCGCAAGCACCGGAAAGCGCTGGAACGGATCTAAGTATGGTTTTGAAAAAAAATTCAATGTTGTCTGTTGATATATTGAAATCATCTTCCATTGCGATTTCATGTATATATAAATATGCTTAGATCTTCACAGTGAAAGGTAACACTTCCGAAATCTCTGTGTAAATAATGAGTAACGTACATGCACGAGAGATCACTTCCGGTGCTTGCGTAGACCGAAGCACCTGTGCCTTCAGCTCAGTTGGACATGGCTGTGGTTACAAGAGGTAAAAAATTATATAAATACTGTTCGTTTTCTCACACAAAACCACTCGTTTCGTGACTTTTCCATGTCTATGAAACGAGTCATTAAATCATGTTTAATTTGGACTTATCTGTGCATGCTCTTTGAGGTGGTGACCTGCATTATATGACTGACTGACAAGAACGGTTTGACCTAAAAACATAAAAATTGAAACTACTGCGGAAACAAAGACACCTGCATCTTGGATGCCCTTGAGGTAAGCTACAACATACCAAAAAATAATTTCAAAGTGAACTATCCCTTTTAGAGTACATTTAAATGTGAGTACTTTCACTCTTATTCGTGTACATTTAATGACAAAAAAAATGTACTTAGTTACACTAAGACCAGTGTTGTGCCTGAACGTGTTCATATTTTGGGTGAACGTGAACTGAGCGTACTGTATTACTGCCTGATGAACTTTACTGTGATTTTGGTGTCTGTGAACACATGCTCTCTCAATTTAACTTCGTAGGGTGCCAGATTTGTATAGAGCCTTCCAGGCGAAAACCCGGCTAAAACACACGTAAACAGGCCTTAATATGTAGTGAAAAAACACCTAATCTGGCAACACCAGCCACAAGTGTCGCACCACGGCTGCCGTCGACAAAGCAGCGAGAGAGGTATGTATGTCGAGGTGAGGCGTCGTATGATCATTTAAACAGGTTTTATGACGAGTTCGGTGAGGATGGGAAAAATCTTCTATTTCTGTGCAAACTTTGCCCGTCTATAAAATAATCGTTGTCTGTGGTTGTATTTGGGCTGTGGCAATAATAAAAAAATAAAAATAAAAAAATGAAGCTCACAACATATTCGAAAAAAATTCATTTTTTGAAGTATGAACTATGAACTGAACTAGTTCATTTTAAAATGTGTGAACTGAACTTTGAACTAGTTGATGTAGAAAGTGAACTTTCCCAACACTGACTAAGATGATCCTTAAGTTACTTTATTCGTAATGCAAATGTTAAAGGAGTCTTATTATGCTTTTTCACTTTTTCATCTTTAGTTAGAGTGTAATGTTGCTGGTTAAGCACAAAAAAGATCTGCAAGGTTATAAAGCTCAAAGTCCACTCTAAAGAGATACACTATATTGCCAACAGTATTAGGACACCACTCCAAATCATTGAATCCAGGTGTTCCAATCACTTTCATGATCACAGTTTTATCAAATCAAGCCCCTAGTCATGCAGACTACTTATAAAAACATTTTCGAAAGAACGGGTTGCTCTCAGGAGCTCAGTGAATTCAAGCGTGGTACCGTTATAGGTTGCCACCTGTTCAATAATTCCATTCGTGAAATTTCCTCTCTACTAAATATTCCACGGTCAATTGGGAACAACAGTGGTCGACCACATACAATCACAGAGTGGGGTTAGCGCATGCTGAGTCGCACAGTGCGCAGAAGTTGCCAACTTTCTGCAGAGTCAATAGCCACAAACTTCCAAATTCTTTGTGACCTACAGATTAGCTCAAGAACAGTGCATTGAGAGCTTCATGGAACGAGTTTCCATGGCTGAGAAGCTGCATCCAAGCCTTACATCACCAAGTGCACTGCAAAGCGTCGGATGCAGTGGTGTAAAGCACTCCACCACTGGACTCTAGATCAGTGGAGACATGTTCTCTGGAGTAACGAATCACGATTCTCTCTCTGGCAATCCGATGGACGAGATGGACGAGTCTCGGTTTGGCAGTTACCAGGAGAACAGTACTTGCCCAACTGCATTGTGTCAATTTTAAAGTTTGGTGGAGGGTGGGCTTGGCCCCTTAGTTCCAATGAAATTAACTCTTAATGCTTCAGCATACCAAGACATTTTGGTCAATTTCATGCTCCCAACTTTGTGGGAACAGTTTGGGGATGGCCCCTTCCTGTTCCAACATGACTGCGCACCAGTGCAAAAAGCAAGGTCCATAAAGACATGGATGAAGAGTTTGGTGTGGAGCAACTTGAATGGCCTGAACAGAGTCCTGACCTCCAACCCGATAGAACACCTTTGGGATGAATTAGAGTGAAGACTGCGAGCCAGCCCTTCTCGTCCAACATCAGTGGACATGGGAACTGACCAACAAATTCACTTCTAGAAGAATGGTCAAAAATTCCAATAAACACACTCCTAAACCTTGTGGAAAACCTTCCCAGAAGAGTTGAAGCTGTTATAGCTTCAAAGGGTGGGCCAATTCCATATTAAACCCTACGGATCAAGAATGGGATGTAATTAAAGTTCATGTGCATGTAAAGGCAGATGTCCCAAAACTTTTGGCAATGTAGTGTATTTTATTTAACAAAATCCATTTTCCAACAACTACAACGAATAGAATCATTTGGACTACAACGTGTTTCTCACATAGTGGCGCTATAATAAGATATATATATATATATTTCTTTGAAGTTTGTCCATTTTTTTTTTTTAATTCTGTCATAATTTATTCGTTCTCAAGCTGTTTCAAACGTGTATGAATTTCTTCTGCTGAACACAAAAGAAGATATTTGAAAGAATATGGATAACAAAACAGTAAATGATGTCATCAATAAGTGCAGGAATGTAAAATGTACAGTCTAAAATGTACAGATAATGATATAACTATAACATGTAAGTTATGCACTGAGGAAAACACATGTCAGAGGCATTAAACAGCACACACATCTGACAAAGCATGACAGGACAAGCTGCTGTAAACGCTTATGTTTGAATCGCTTATAAATTTAGTATACAGTATACTATAATAAATATTATCATGCTTGGACCCCAATCATTGTCGCTTGTTTTATTTATATCTTTCTTATATAGTGTTTGTCCTCTTGTTAGTAATTTGCATCTTTGTTCTTATTTTTAATATCAAAGACAATATAAAATAACAAAAATATCTATATTGAAATTTGTTGTAATAGTGAAATAAACTATCATAAAATAAGATTTTCATTACATAGATGAGCAAACTTATCTGAATGTATCTAGGAGACAGATCTTACTTTTTGCTGGCCTCGCAGACATCAACAATGTTGGAGAAGAGATGATGATGTTCTGTTTTGTTAATGGTTTCACTGAGCTCATTTGAGTTCTTAAAGAGGCGAACGAGGATCTCCAGACTGTGCAAGTAACTGTGCTCTGATGAGATGACCTCAAATATGGCCTAAGGGAGAGAAACCTTTTTTAGACCTTGCATTTCACCTGTCTAGTTTCAATTACTACAGATTTCATGCTCATATCTACATGAGGATCTCTCCTAGCTGACAAAAAGCTGGATAATAACAGGTGAAAGTTTACACAGAGCTGAAAGGAACTGATACAAATAATAAACATCCGACAAATCTAAAAGGCACAGAGTTTGCATTGTCCTTGCCTTAAGCTTCTCTGCTAAATCTCTCTGCTGAAAATGCAGTAAAACCAGTAAATGTATGAAATATGATTACAATTTAAAATAGCTGTTTTCTAATTTGATATATTTTAAAATGCAATTTATTCCTGAGATAAGCAGAAAGTTCGGTAAGACTTTACTTGAAGGGGTGTGCGTAAGACAGGACACCTTCATAATCATGACATGACACGTCATGAATACGAAGGAGGTTTTATGTAATTTCATGTTTATGTAATTGTCATTAAGTGTCATTCGCTCAATTATGATATTTTTAATGCAAACATGACTTTGTTTGAGATGTCTGTTATGAAAACCAATACATAATAACCTGTCAGTGTCTTTGTCATGACAACTTGACATTACTAAAACAGCACAACCTGTCATAAATATATGAAACATGACATCGCAGATTAATTATCAAACTTAAGAAATCACTTAGCTTTATGGGTTAACATAACATTAAACTGTCAGTTGGTTGGTTTTAAGCATTACATTAAAGTGTCCTGTGATTGGTTTTGACATTGGCTGTCATAAGGCCATTAAAACATTATAATGACAAATTCAAATTTGTGCCACTGTAGTTGAGGCCAAGAAAAATATTCATGACACAGTTATAATGGCCTCATGACAGCCAATGTCAAAACCAATCACATGACACTTTAATGTAATGTAATGTTAACCCATAAAGCTAAGTGGTTTCTTAAGTGTGATAATTTATATCACTGACAAGTTATGATGTATTGGTTTATGTCAGGTTGTCATAACAAAGACATCTCAAACACTATCATATTTGCATAAAAAATGTCATAATTGAGCAAATGACACATAGGGCCCTATTTTAACGATCTGAAACACAAGTAGCAAGCGCAAAGCACAAGTAACTTTATGGGCGGGTCTTGGGCGCTGTTGCTATTTTACCGGCGGGATAAATGACTCTTGCGCCGGGTGCAAGTTTAAAAGGGGTTGGTCTGAAGTAGCTTCATTATTCATAGGTGTGGTTTGGGCGTAACGGAAACAAACCAACAAGACCGTCATATCACATTCCCTTTAAGAGCATGATGAACGAGGTGCGCTTGTTCCATGGCGCAATTCTATTTTAACGGCGCATTTACGGCGCGCTTCAGCATCAGTTCACATCTGAGGAGATCGATGTTCTCGTCAGGGTCGTAAACGAAAGAGAAGGGACATTGGGGATGGGACAAACCCACCCAAATTAACTTCGGTTAAACATGCATATAATAATTTGGGTAAATGTGTAAGCTTCATGCCTATTTTCCCATTGTCATGGACACAACAATGATTTCCCTCATGTTTATATATTTTTCCCTATAATATTTAATATTTGCAAAAAGTAAAATGCATCTATGTTGTTCACACTCTGTATTATGGCCAAGCATGCGCACTTAAAATCGCATCTGAATGTACGCGCAACACGCCACTGGTCATTGGCGCAATTGTTTTCTGGAACTGCAAAATAGCACCAGGGGTTGTTTGCACCGAATCACGCCTCCCTTTTGCGCCGACCCGCCCAGGGAGCGCAAGTTCATTTCCTAAGTTACCGACGTGCGTCTGTGGAGGAAAAAAGCCTGCTTTGCGCCGGTGCAAAATAGGAATGAAAAATGCGTCAGTGTATAAAGTAATTTGCGCTGGGCGCAAGATAGGGCCCTTAATGACAGTTGTCATAAACCTCCTTCATATTCATGTCCTTTTTTAGCCTAATGTCTTTAAAGCAAAATATGACTTGTGGAATTTAATGCAAAACCGAGATAAAAAGTTCAGGGATACACCCATGCAAGGCCAGATTTTAATGGTTCATTCAATTGGCAAGTGACAGGCTTCACAGAAGAAGCAGTATTTAAACTGAAATAATCTGTCTTAAAACATTTTGATATGAGCAAAACCAAAAGAGAGAGAAAGAATAAATCAGGTAGGCTGATCTGGAACTTTACCTCTTGTCTCTTTCGTTCTTCTTGATTTAACATCTCACACTTTCCACTTTTTTTAACCTGAAATAGAGAGTTGAGGATAAGAATCTCAGTAACAAATTAAAATTAATTAAACATATAGGACACTGCAGAATGTGCAGACCACAGTCCGGTTCCCTGGCTTGGTTCCAACTGGACTGCAAGACATAATGACAATCGTAGCACCATTTTCCGTTACTACAGTTTAAAGTTAGCAGCGTGTCAAAACAACAGAGCATATACACCACAAGCGCTCAGTGTAATTTATGGTAATGATGTTTCGAATGTATATCCTCTAATATTTTTATCTGGAGCCAAACATGCAATGTCATTCAAGCCCTTTTGGTTACATGCGCATTGCTTCGCTCTTCCACTAAATAAGCTAAAGTGCCACATTAAGAGCTCCAGATTATAGGTCATGAAGATGCGGATAGAAGAACCCAAAAGCAGACTGAATGCTCAACACAAAATTTATTCAAGACAAAACAGAGAAAACAAAACCCACGAGGGGGAAAAACAGAACTGAAAGGCAATATTCCAAGACTAAGACAAAAAGTAGACTAGGACTGAATTCAGACTAAATGACTAAGAAAAGAAAACAAACAGCTACACAAAGCAGAATTAATATCACAAGATTCAGACTAAGTACTCACAGGAAGCAACACACAATGTTTGAGAATGAACCAACACAGGACAGCAAACACAAGAGGATTAAATATGGAGAAACTAATGATGGGAACAGGTGACACAGACTAGGTAATAATGACAGGATGAGGATAACAAGGGGGGCGGGGTATTAAACGAGACAACACAAGCACATGGCCCAAACAACAGGCCATGCGCTTGTACACAAAACATGGTTCTGCCATGATCCTGCCACAAGACTAGAAAAATCAATGACATGATGGCAGAATCATGACATTATGTGGTTATTTTAACAAGAATAGCAAAAAAAAAAAAAAAAAAAAAACACTGCAAACAAAATTAGAATACAGCAAATACAATTATTTTTATATTTCCACTATCTGTCATACATATACAGTCATGTAAAAAAGAGAGTACACCATCTTTGCTATCAACGGTTTTACGTATCAGGATTATACGCCACTACACAGCCAGGAAGAAATAAAACGAGGAAGATGCAAGGCAAGATGAATGTAGAGCTGCTGTTCTCGTTGGTGCTAGAACATAAAGAACTATATGACAAACGCGATAGGGACTACAACCATCTTGATAAAAGAGAACTCTTATGGGGTTGTATTGCAGAGCAAATTGGCACCATCTAATGTTAGGGAATGAATTTGCATGTTCACTCGGCTCATCATCAGCAAAAATCGCTTGGGTGTGAACACAAAAACGCGTTGAAAAACGCTGATGAATAACGCGTTGCTGATATTCGTCCTGGTGTGAACGGGCCTTTAAACTATTAATCGACTCAAGTGAATTGCAGAGGAGGGATTTAAAGCTGTTCCCTTTTTCCCTGGTGATTCACTTTTTAATTTTTACTTAATATAACGTTATAGCCTTTTTTGTTGATCACATCCCAGACAGCAAACTGACATTGAATCAACGTGGAAACAGCATCTCTTATGACATCGAAACAACGTTGATCTGGCATTGTTTTGCTCATCGAATTAACATTGAACCAACGTCAGGCAGAATAGCAAAAATTCTGAATAGCATTCTTCAAAGCTAAATGAAAATTGGTAATTGGTATGCAATTGGTTTGCTTTCCTAACGTTTAAACAACGTTGATTTCAAGTTGATTTTCCGTTAGTTTAAAAGAATGACGCGTCTGATGTTGGTTCAACGTTAATTCGATGAGCAAAACAATACCAGATCAACGTTGTTTCGATGTCATGTTTCCACGTTGATTCAATGTCAGTTTGCTATCTGGGATATTTTACCATTGCATGTGTTTTAACAGCTAGATCATGCTGCTATAGACACAGTTCTGTTCACTCCGGTAACATAATCATTTTTAATTTAATAAACTCCTTTTTAAATCACTATTTTATGTCAAATAATTGATTTATTTGGTAGGTAGCCATGTTATAAGTGGGAAAATGTATAGCGACCCCCGCAGGCTGATTCAAGACCCTTCCGCTTTAGAGTCTGCGGGTTTGTATTCGCTATAACAACTAGGGCTGGGTTATAAATATCGATTTCTCGATATTAATCGATTCTCATTTTTACGAACCGAACCGATATTGATTCTTAAATCTCAAGAATCGATTAGTCATCCTGTTTCATTTGAATGAATGGGACATTGTATCGTGGCTGCGCGCATCCAAAAACTCACAATAATCTTTGTCCTTTGTTACTATTGATATGAAACAAAGTCTCAATTTTCAAATTACGTCCATTTTCTTTAGAAATTCAAAAACATAAACAGCGTTTTGGCGCTGTGGCGTGAGATCGCACTGGTGCAGCTCAAGAGGAGCAGCAGCGCTGATCTCTCTTCCGGGTTAATGATACCAGTCACAGCGCGAAATAAACATGAATGAGCATCTGAAAGTGTGAAAGACAACTTATCAAAATCCGTATCATGTCACATTGATTCGCTCAATCAGCGTTTCAACCGTGGAAAGACGTCAGTTAAACAGCTTGTAATCAATGTATCGTCATATTTACCTCAGAAAACCCACATAAACTCGTTAGTCAGCTAGAAAAAAATAACTCCAGAGAGGAGCATTTTGCTAAATATATACACCATATTACATATGCTTTATGATCTTAATGTTCTTCAATATTTAATGCATATTTGAATAAATCTGGCAAGTTTTTATGACAGCCACCATTTAAATGTTTATATTTCATATAATCTTCTTATTATAAAATAAATAAGTGTAATTTAAGTGTTTGTATAGCTACAAAACAGTTCATTATTACCTTCATATTAGGCTAATGAAGCCTAGTACGCTACAACTAGACTCCCATAGTTTACTGCATTAGTTAAGAGACTTGATTCCTTTGAGAAAAATGGCCATTTATTGTAACTGATATCCAAAATAATCTATATTGAATCGAATCGAAATCGAATCGAATTGCAAGCTTGTGAATCCAAATCGAATCGAATTGTGAAATTTGTCTCAATACCCAGCCCTAATAACAACCGCCTGGCTATACATTATCCTTTACTTTATTTGTTATATGATTTATGTAGTAAATATATTGAGTAGTTATTACAATATTACAGGAAAGCGGCTCTGTAATCACATGAGGTTTTCAAGAAGTTTTCTGTGTGCAAACATCCGAAGCATGTGCCCAGAATGCACTATACTACAATGTACTCATTGTGTTTGTATTGTTTTGCAAAACACTTTTGCTGCTATTGAGGGGGATACTACAAGTAAGGTTAGGGACAGGTTTTACAATATGGTTAGGTTTAGTAACTTTGTGGGCGGATCCCGGCGCTGTTACTATTTTCCCGGTGGGATAAATGCCTCTTGCGCCTGGCGCAAATCTAAAAGGGGTTGGTCTGAAGTAGCTTCATTATTCATAGGTGTGGTTTGGGCGTAACGGAAATAAACCAATAAGAGTGTCATATCACATTCCCTTTAAGAGCATGATGAACAAGGTGCGCTTGTTCCATGGCGCAATTCTATTTTAACGGCGCATTTACCAGGCGCGCTTCAGCATCGGTTCACAGCCGAGGAGATCAATGTTCTCGTCAAGGCCGTAAAACAAAGAAAAGGGACATTGGGGATGGGACAAACCCACCCAAATTAGCTTTGGTTAAATACGCATATAATAATTTAGGTAAATGTGTAAGCTTTATGCCTATTTTTCCCATCGTCATGGACACAATAATGATTTCCCTCGTGTTTATATATTTTTTCTTATAATAATGTATCATTTGCAAAAAGTAAAATGCATCTGTGTAGCTGAGAGAATCATCTACAGTTTATGCACATTGTTCACACTCTGTATTATGGCCAAGCATGCGCGCTTAAAATAGAGTCTGAATGCAGCGCAACGCGCCACTGACTTTAGACCAGTTTTTTTCTGGTCATTGGCGCAATTGTTTTCTGGAACTGCAAAATAGCACCAGGGGTTGTTTGCGCCAACCCGCCCATAGAGCGCAAGTTCATTTCCTAGTTTATCGACGTGCTACAGTGGAGGAAAAAAGTCCGCTTTGCGCAAGTGCAAAATAGGAATGATAAATGCGTCAGTGTATAAAGTTATTTGCGCCGGGTGCAAGATAGAGCCCTGTATCGTATATTGGATGTGTATTTTTAAAATATAGTACAAAGTACAAAGTAAAAACATAAACATGTTGAACAATTTTGCTTTTAATGAGAAAAAAAAGTTATATGCTCTGTCTATTAATTAATTTCAGTTTACTCTTGAAATAGATTTTCGGGTTATGGTCGGGTTAAGGTCACTATTCGCGTTTCTGAAACATTAGGAATAACCCGTTTACATGCGTGAGCAGAGAGAGTTTCTCCTGTATACATGGAACTGCAGTATCCCGATGTAAACGGCGGCGCGCGGTTAGCGTCTAGACGTACGGACAACCTTAAGAGTTTCCGATTTCCGATTCAACCATTTCCGATTCTTCTTCCTGTATCCAAAGACAACAACAACAGCAGCAAGCGGATAATGAATAGTTCGGGACAGATAGCTATCACCTTTGTTTGCGCTTTGATGCTGGTAACGTTACTGACCTCGCTCCAAAAGTATGCTGTGTGTCTCGCCATGTTTACTTCCGGTATACTGCACACGGATTTTTTTTTTTTTTTAAAGACCAAGATTCCTTGCGAATAGAACATGCACAGAACACAAATCACTATGGGGATATGCCGATATGCGTTTACATGACCAAAAATTCGGGTTAGAAAAGGGGTACCCCAGATAGCAAACTGACATTGAATCAACGTGGAAATATGACATTGAAACAACGTTGATCTGACATACGTAGTTTTGCTCATCGAATTAACGTTGAACCAACGTCAGACGCGTCATTCTTTCAAAACGTTTCAACGTTATGAAAGCAAACCAATTTTCGATTTTCATTTAGCTTTGAAGAATGCCGCGTCTGACGTTTGTTCAACGTTAATTCGATGAGCAAAATCAACGTTGTTTCAATGTCATGAGAGACGTCGTTTCCACGTTGATTCAATGTCAGTTTGCTGTCTGGGACCCCAGGTATAATATCCCGGTTTTTGAAATCCGGGATATGAGCATATTCGGGTTTTTGCTGGTGTTTACATGGCCGTTCGCGACCGGGTTATTGCTAATATCCCGGTTTTGAACGGGTTATCGGCTGCATGTAAACCTGCTGGCTCCGGTACACAGTGCAGACGTTAGTTGGGCAACAGGTACATTCAATGCCTAATTAACTTCTAATATGGGTCAGTATAAAGACCCGTGACTTAAGGTGTTTCTCAATGTCAAGGATACTTCCTTGGCAGGACGTGTCCTTCCAAGTCTTTTCCTTCAGAATCTAGGCGAGGGTCCTCTTTAGCATTCAGAGAACACGTAAATGGAACAGACTCAAGTGCACGTCATTGCGTCATTACATCAGTGAAAGGTCCGCTTCGGTGCTGCAAAAATGGTAGTGCTACTGGTTTGGTTGCTGTACCGCACTGTTTAAACACACTTTTGTGAGTCTTAACAGTTAATGTTTTTACATACATATTTGATTTAGTTTTAATCCAAATGATGCATGTGTGCTGAGTGAGCTATCAGCAACCTAGATCATGCAACATAAGTGCTCTCTTTCTCTTCTTTGTCTGGACACAAACACTGCACACACGCTGTGTGGTACTAGTTTTTGACATCGGATCATTTTAATGAGTATGAGTACATGAGCTCAGATTCGGACCCGATAATGGGTATCTAATTTAATTCTAACTTCACGTAATCTTGTTGGTTAACGGTTAATGGTCAGTCAACAAGCTTCGGTTATCGGTTAGTAAAAAAATATAAATGAACATCCCTAACGTGAATCTTTGTGTTGACAGTGAATTGATTCTGTTTGATTCAGAGTTAGGGGTAACGAAAAACATGTAGCAGGCAGCGTTACGTAATCAGGATGCAAAAATCTGCTAACTGTAAAAAAAAAAAAAAACACCGTGGCTAGACTAACAAATAAACAGACATCACCAGAGCAAAATATTCAGTTACAGTTTAGTAGTAATGATTTTATGAATTACTTCAATGAGAAAATAGAAAGCATCCGAAACACAATTGTAAATGTACAATCCTCTATGGTGTCTTATGATTCAGCTTCAATTATCGCCCCTCAAGAACAACTACACCGCTTTACAACTACAGGATAGGACAGGAAGAGCTAAATAAACTTATCATTGCATCTAAACCAACAACATGTTTATTAGATCCAATACCCACTAAACTACTGAAAGAACTATTACCTGTGGTGGAAGAGCCTCTCCTCAATATTATTAACTCGTCTTTATCTTTAGGTCATGTTCCAAAAATATTCAAGCTGGCAGTAATAAAACCTCTCATTAAGAAACCGCAATTCGATCCAAATAACTTTAGCAAATTACAGACCCATTTCAAATCTTCCATTTATGTCTAAAATACTAGAAAAAGTTGTGTCCGCTCAAATGTGCTCTTTCTTGCAAGAAAATTATATCTATGAAAAATTTCAGTCAGGATTCAGACCGCATCATAGCATTGCTAGTTAAAATTACAAATGATTTTCTTTTAGCTTCTGACCAAGGCTGAATCTCAATACTAGTTGTACTCGATCTTAGCGCTGCGTTCGACACTATAGATCATAAAATACTCTTGGATCGACTACAGGGATCAACTGAGGGGGTTGACTGGGATGCCAAAGTCACTATCAAGTTTTTAACATCTACTTTAGTGTAATGGAAATCATTATGAACATCAGCTATGCTCATTATTTCCCATTTGCTTTTCTGCCGTTGAAAAATGGCGTTCGTCAGCTCCAGTTTGTATCCAGCCTCTCACGGAGACTTTAGATGCCCCAACACCTGCTGCGATGAGACGACTCGACACCTGCGATGAGACGACTCGACGCCTGTGAAGAGACGACTCAACGCCAGCGATATGTTATGCCCTAAATTATTACATGATTAACTAAATGTGTTTTTTCCATGTACATTTCTGAAATGCACTTTCTGTAAAGCTTTGAAACAATATATATTGTGAAAATAAACAAATAAATTTGAATTGAAGTTAATTAAATTACAGAAACAAAAATAAAAAACAATTTATTTTTTGTCACAAGACAAAAACAAAGACAAAGTCATTTTGAGATTAGAGAGCAAACATGAAAGACAAATAGTTAACTGGGACAGTAAGAGAGATAAGTAGAAGTGGTAAAATGTCTGACGATAACTCCACCCACTGAACTCTAGTCCAGATTCCTGTAAAAAAAAAGCTGCCAGGGACACTACAAATGATGATGTGACGTAACATGACCTCAAAATGTGTACCTTCCTGTTTCTAAGCACCTCTCCCTCTTGCTGGAAAGAACTGAAAGATTTCTGAGAATCCGAGTAAAACGAAATTAAAAGCAGCACCAAACTGGGGTTTGCCACTATTTTCCAGGGAATATGGCTGGCAGACAGCAGCAGAGAAGTCTCATGACTCTTACATCATTTATGAACAAATTGTCTAGTTATTGTAAACATCTGCGTGTTACAAAAGACAGATGTCTCTGCGTTTTCAGAGACAGATGAGGAAGACAGACAGTGGAAGTGACAGGAATCTAGACAAGCCACCAAGAACTTTTAATAAATGTATAATACCAAACCATTGTAACTCTAAAACAGTCGACATACTACATACACTAGGCCCTTATTCTGCAGATTTTAAGGCACCAGTAAATTCTCCAATTACTAAAATTCTCACTACAGATATCAGTATTATTGACTCTGGTATATCAAAATATTAAATTAGGGATCGACTGATATGGATTTTTTAGTGCCGATACGATACCGATTTTTTTCCCATCAGCCTTAGCCGATGACCGATACGGGCTGCCGATTTTCTTGAGCTGATATTTGGAGCCGATACATTTTGCTCCCTCAATTTACATCATAAAAATGACATGATGTTAACAAATGGGTGAAACTTTCGGTAAGGCAGCGGAAGTAGCATTCCAATGGTATTTTGTGTGTTAGTTAACGAAGAGGCTAGCTGTTTTTCGGAGAATTATTTTACTATTTAAAGACGCAAATCTTTATGAGAGATGTCGTTACGGAGCTCAGGGATAACATGTGCTGTTCGCGGTTGTATGTATAACCGGACTAAACTAATTCAGTGGCTTAAACGTGATTGTTTTGAACATAAGCCGAAAATGAAATTAGAGTGATCCTGCCAACGACTGTAAAGCTAGTTTCCATCACCTCCCAAAAGACGACGAATCTTCCTGTGTACATTTGTTTAAATTCTTAATATTCTATAAAATCTATCAGCATGTGATTGGCTGTTCGCTACTGATAGTACACTTACGTAAACTCAGGATCAAAGCCTGATAGAGTTAACAGAATACCAAATGTGCCAGTTAATGTATTCAAGTAGCACATTCATTTATAATTTTGAATAAACTCCAAAGCACAATGACTAAGTGTGTATTTTTTATTTTAATTGTTTGTCAGCTCGCACAACTGTCTGTCACCATGCCTTGATGAGTACTGATTATTAATAATGTTATTATAATACTCCCAACCAAGTAACTGCGGAGGGTAAAGGTACTGTTATTTCACCCTCTTTAATTTCGTTGAGGTTGTGTTCCCACATCAGTTTGGATCGCAATAACTTGAATGACTACCAACTGTTGAATGAACGAGTGTGAAGTATGCCAAGTCGCGCTTTGTTTACTTCGATAAATACCAAGATGGCGCCGAGGCAGGGCGCCGTAGCAAGAGCTCTCAAATGTGCTGTCTGTTTTATGTTTGTTTTTATCTTTGATGCACTTGCCACCTTAAGCAATGGCTGCGAGACACTTCTGAGGATTCGCGAGGAAGTGTGTGGACTCTCATATGTTAATATTGGTCTGAGGTGTGCCGATTTTGAAGCGTGCCCCATTCGAAGCAAGCGAGGCCAGGAGTCGGGACGCGGAGGTCGCAAACACAGTGAAAAGGCCGGGCGGAGGCATCGCCACACATGCCGTTCATCTGAGCCCCACAGTGGGGCTATCAGCACAGGCGACCAACTGCAGAGGCGCAGACACCGTGGGAAGCGAGGGGGGCTGCTTGTGAAGCTGCGTAGCCGCCAGTCGCGGATCCCGCTGCCGTCTATCTACTTGGCGAATGTCCAATCATTGCCGAACAAGACGGACGACCTGTTGAGCCGCATTAAGACCCAGCGCGAGGCCCGGGACTGCTCCATGTTTTGTCTGACGGAGACGTGGCTACGCAGTGGCGTACCAGACTCTTCTTTCCAGCCGCCGGGCTTCTCTGTTCACCGCTCAGACAGGGTGAAAGAGCGCACCGGGAAATCGAAGGGTGGAAGTGTGGGTTTTTTAACTAACAAACTTTGATACGGATTGTGTCATTGTGAACAAAACCTGC